>OZ023326.1:89185644-89253144 GCA_964007535.1 Brachyptera risi | reverse complement strand
ATGTGTTGTAAGATGAGCGAGATATCTGAATAGGGTATAAAAGTCCTTGAAGTAGTTCTACCCTTGCTACTTTATCGACTCAGGTATTCTACACACCTTGATATCTGAATAAGCTATTAAAGTCGTTAAAGTAGTTCTACTCTTGCCACTTCATTGACTCTGGTATTCTACACGCTACTCAACGGCCGGTGGTTCCCTTCAAGGCGTCGGGCAGAGAGATAAAGTCGAGGGGAGCGGCCTGACGTGTCTGACGGTCAACGTGCGCTGACCAATCAGAGAGCGGGCTTCTCCCGGTTGCATGAACACTTGCTACATGCGCCAAGAGATGGGCTGTGTCCATCTCTTCTAGAGGCAATGTGTGCTGAGACCCACAATGCAACGGGTAGTTTTGTTTACTTGTCTGAACTGTCAGAACCAACTTGTCGCCTGCTATTCATGAACCAGTCTGCATGAGATATTGGATCAGTTTTAGCACTCTTACTTGTATAATTATTAATTAATGGTCCAACAGTATTAAGAAGCTCATATAGTTTTATTTATTTATTCATTTCAAACTCTCGCAATTGCACATAAATGCGCGGTGGCAAGTTCCCTAACTATCCCTATCCCACCGCCTCCCTAACCCTCTGACGGAATAACTTTAACACTATTTCATCCCCCTCAAAAACACTTCTACTAAGCCCATTCCAGTCCCTACCTGTCCTATTCGAGAAAGAGTTTGATTGGAAGCATTTGGTGTAAGTTTAAAGAATATTTCAAGGTAACATAACCGCAATTTGAAGTGTAGCTATGGCGTCGTCACGGCTCTCAACAGTGAGCGCATGTTGCTTGTAGCTCAAAGCAGAGAGGTGAATGTACCTTTAGTTTCATCTTGACTAGCTGTATAAACTTGGACAAGTGGTAGCACACTTGACCGTCATTCAGGAGACCAGGCTTCGGAACGTACCATGCGGTCAACCATCTTGACAGCCTGGGTTTTCATGGCTTTCTGCTGTTCCAACTCATCTCATATATCATTCGCCGACGCCAAGAGATGATGATACAGTACGTGGTTGACCGGCACAGTAGCCGAGTGGTTAGCGCACTTGCTTCAAGTGACCCGGGAGGTGAAGGGACATATCGGACCCGCCACCGTCCATCTTTACAGGGTTTTTCGTGGTTTCCCTCTGTAGTCTAGGCTAATGCCGGGATGGTTCCCACAATATAGGCCACGACCGCTTCCTTCCCACTATCCCACTACCCATAAAAACCTTCATCTCACCACCCCATCATCTCATTAATCATTCATCCGACGCCAATAGATCTTAGTAATCATTACAGTGCGTCGTTAAAACCCAATATAAGAAAAGTACGTGGTTGAACGTTTCATTCCCACTATCCGACCCCACCTCTTCACGATAAGAGTCATTAAGACACTTGTAAAAACCCATGAGGTAAAAAAAAAAAAGAGAAAAAAAACCCTGATTGAAGCTTTGTGTAACGTATGTCTATCGACTGTTTGTGCAGCTGCAGAGTAAACGCGAGCTGTTCTTCAAGAACGAGCTGCCCGGGGGAGCTGCCGTGACGGTGCCCGCCCCCGCGCCGTCCCCCGCCCCCGGGGTCGTGAAGGAGGCGCTGGCCAAGCAGGGCCACGGTCCTGCGGGAGACGCCCCGGACAACAAGGACAGGTACAACAAGCTGGAGCGCGACAAAGTGCCGGAGAGACGGACTAAAGAACTGGACGGCTACGTCGGGTTCGCCAACCTGCCCAACCAGGTGTATCGGAAAGCTGTCAAGAGAGGCTTCGACTTCACTCTCATGCTAGTCGGTAAGTTCAATCTACTTCGGACACAGTCATGTAGTAACGCTAATCTACGTATGTATATAGTTAAGTAGAGACATGTAAATATAGCTTCTATTTTTCTTTCCATAGCATTTGGAATCTGAAAAGAAGCACTTTGGTGCATCTATGATTCTGAAGCATTGTGTTTTGTAGCGCAACAGCGTTCTGTAGCATAGCAACAGTACTGTAGGCCTACTTGTAAAACCACTAGATAACGTGCAATAGCAAACAAGAGAAACACCCCAATTGATACTCTCAGGAAAATGGTCTCCACAAGCGTGTTAAACCTACGCCTCAACTGCCACTTGCATTTGCAACTGCACTTTCCTCCAAATTCTTCAACTAACTTCACCCGTTTACGCCTCGATTGAAATATTTTTGGAGAAATAGCATCTATAATGCTTCTGTTCCAAATATAGCATTTATATCGCCAATACATTGAAACGTAGCTGATTTATATGTTTGCAACGCTTTATCGCCTCTTTAAAAACATGATCAAACAATGTCACATATATTGATACATGAAGAAATATCAGAAAAACATGTAAAAAAGCACTTTTAAATTTCATTGCTTCTATACAAATTGCTATTTTTACAAGTCTCCAAGTAGGCCTATAAAGCCCCATTCACACTGTCCAATGTCCCATCAAATTCCTCCGATTCAAGACTTGTGCCACAGTTATTTGATAGTCTAATCGTAAAATTGTACCAGAACTGGCGCTTCCAATTTTCGTTTAAAAGGTTGGATAGCATTTTTTTCGCTTAGAGTATGTCCTATTTCCATCAAAGGTTAAATTATGAGAATTGAGAAAACAGCTGTGATGCACGGCCTCTTAGATACCAAACAAACGTCATCATTTGATAAAACGTCATATCAGAACTTGTTTCATCCATATCCATTCTTCACTTTTTTTTGTTTGGTAGTTTGGCATTTTTTCAGTGCCTATTTTAGTCATTTCCGTTACCATTGTGTAATTGGACATATTTTGATTACAATTGTACACAAGTCTAATCATACAAAGGTCTCAGATATAATAATAATAATAATAATAATAATAATAATAATTTATTTTCCGTGCAGTATACATTGGTAATGTTATGTTTCGTCATAATACATAGGTTCAAGTTGTTTTACAGTAATAATTGTCTATATTATAAAATTCTTTATTTATGAGAAAACATTTTACTTCCGAACGGAAACGTCTTTTATCATTTATACATTTCAAATGGTCAGGAAGCTTGTTTCAGCAGGCTGAAATGCGCACTAAAAAAAAAGACAAACTATTGAATGAACAAAAGTGAAAAATAGATGCGGCTGAAACGAGTACTGATATGAAGAAAATGTATTGGATAGTCTAAAGGGCAGGCCAGGCGGTTAAAGAAACGCCCGCCGCCTGCGCTGTTCACATAGTCGCGTTTCTTCGCACCCACATCAAGATTTGTCTGATTTATTTAAATATGTAATTCTTGTTAAATTTAGGCGGTCAAGTGATTGTTAGTACTGTATTACGTGGCACGCAAGAACAATAATGGTGCATATCTGAAAAGTACATTATTAGATGAGCGTAGCAAAGACTCCATCCCACTCTTATGGAGCTTTGTCTGTGTTTTTTTTTTTTGTAAGTAGGCCTTAGCACTGCACAGGTCACATGGGCGGACTGATCAACATGAAACTTCTTTTGTACGGGCCAACTTTTACAAAGTTCTTAGAACTGTATAGGTTTTGGAATGAATTGTTCGGAGTTTTGCACCTGACCCCCCCTTTAATAATTAGGCCTAATACTGCTCAATTGAATTGTTCATCAACTACTAGGCCCGATAGCTATTTGGCAAAAGTGTATATGTAGTATATATAATCCTATATAGCCCATGTTAATTGATTAGTTTATCTCTGATATCAGTCTAATTAGTAGCAGTATCATCTAATCAGTATAATTATTTCATAATGTCTATCAAGTATTTATCTACATGTATAATATTTTTCAGTTTTCAACAAGTTATTAGTTACTTATTAACAATATTATAATTTTTAATTGATTGATTTTATTTGGTTAGTCGATGAGTATATCTCCGATATCATCATGATGTCTATTTAGTATTTATCTGTACATGCATATTTTTTTGCAATTTCATCAACTTATTAGTTACTTAGTATTTATTAATATCATACTTTTTATCTGACTGTCTTTAATGTCCTGTGTAGTTAGTTTTTAATTAGCTGTATGTAAAGGAATGTAAAAAAAGACAATAAACAATCTATCTATCTATACATAATACAAGTTGAAGTAGATGGGTTGAAAAAAAAAAATTCATTTATTCAAATTTTTCAATTGTTTCTCTTTGTTCAGTATCCCAGATATCTTATCTGTTAGTGGGGTCCATTCACAAACAATAATAGTGTAGTAGTTGACTATGCCAGTCGACTTTGACTTGAAACTCGTCTAGTTGTTTGCTTCACTTGCTCACCCAAGTTCCTGATCTCAGGGGGAGAACAAAGAGGGGAAGTATGCAAGTAGGGTGCTATTGGGGTGGACGTGAGGGTGTGACTCACATTACCCCCCCCCCTGTACACTCCATTCCCCTCACAACATGGTCTCCAACACTAGAACACTCTTCCTGCTCACCTTAGTACCGCTATCTCACCTGCAAGTTACAACATCGGGTAGACTCGGCTGGTCATCAAGATGGGCCTGCTGGCTGGAGTGTGAATATTTCCTCACAGTCGGAATTTATTATGGTTTGCCATTCTTCTACTGCAGGGCTTCCCAACTGGCAACCCGCGGGACCTCTTCAAATGGCCCACAGTATGATCTAACGAAATCACTGCAATTTATGATAGCATTCTGTGTAGAATATATTTGACAAGGATTGAACTGTTGTCACAAGCCAAACGGTAGGGGTGGCTTCTGAACTGACATAATTCCTGACAAAATATTAGTATTCTGTTCTACTGTTTGAATTGTGACAGCAGGCATTTGATACCCTCATGAGCTTCCCCGCTCGCGCCACATCAGTTGTATGGACGTAAATGAAGACATAAAGACGAGAGGTGCAATTTAAATCATTGAATTTTGATTTAGAAAAAATGTTGAGTGGTAAAAAGCTTGAATATGTGTGCATGAAAAATAGACCCTATGTTCTTTGAAAACTGGCATACCATATAGAAAACAAGTGAGAAATGAATCAAATAAATCATTGGGCAATCAAACGTGTGGCCCACCTCAACTTTTCTCATGAAAAAATGGCCCTACGACATATCTAGTTGGAAAGCCCTGTACTTGATACTATGAACCGGTGTATCTTTAGTCTGATCTTGTTCACTTAGCCTAGGGCAGTTTTTCTTTATATTACCTCATACAGTGGAACCTCCTTTATACGTTTTCCAGAGGACCAGACTGAAAAAGCGTATTAATGTGAAAAACTTGGTAATGAAACTATTTAACATGTGGAGCATATGGGTTGGATCAAAAAATAACACTTATAAATGTAATAAATGTATAAACGAGAAACTTGTAACTGAGGTTCTACTGTACTTATATTTATTTTGTTATTATTATTGTTAGAGACGTGTAAATATAGCATCTATTTTTTCTTCTTGTAGCATTTAGAATTTGAAAAGTAGCTCTTTGGTGCATCTATTATTTTGAAACATTGTGTTTTGGAGTTCAACAACATTCTGTAGCGTTACAACACTACGGTACGCTTAGAACCATTATATAACGTACAATAGGCATACAAGTGGAACACTCGAATTGATATTTCAAGTAAAATGATGTCCACCCCCAAGTTAAACCTGCGCTGCGTCTGCCTCCTACATTTGCAGATGGGTTTTGGTTTTCAAAATTCCTCAACTGACTCCACCTGTTTACTTCCCAATTGATATATTCTGCAGAAAATAGCGTCCATAGTGCTTTTATTTCGAATACAGCGTCTATATCGCCGATATGTTGAAACATAGCGGATTCAGACGTTTGTAGCACTTTGTCACCTTTTCAAAAACATGATCAAACAACTTCAAATGTATACAAACATGAAGAAATGTTAGAAAAATATGTTTCAAAGCACTTTTAGATTTTGTCGCCATTATAGCAATTGCTATTTTTACATGTCTCTAATTATTGTTAACATGAACTTTCAAACCTGAATATTCATGAGAATGAGAAAGTAAAATTTGAATAGAGCTTTTCCGTCTGTTATTGTTGGCTTCCAGCGTAAAAGGCTAGAATGTAATACAGACGTAGGTCTCTGTGACCTACAAGAGTTGACCTCATGATCACATCAACTGACAGGCTTGCTGGGACACAACATTTAAATGTCATATTTCTAATGCCACAAAATGTCAGATTGAAATGAGGATATGATTGCTGCGTTCTTTCAGCGGGTCGCTGCTTTCGCTCACAAAACACATTTACTTGTCAGTAGAGACATGTGTTCTTTCTTTACATAGCATTTAGAATCTGGAAAGTAGCACTTTGGTGCATTTATTATTATTTTTTTTTTTTTAATAAAATTTTTTTTTTTTTTTTTATATATATAACATCGAAACAACCGGCGCTATATAACCCCGTCGTTGATGCGCCGTAAAACCCAAATATTCATTTATTCAACATCGAAACTTGATACAAAATCATTGTTCCTTCCCCAATTAAGGCTATGGATGAACAGTAGGATCGTTTGGACGGGGCGCCACAAGGGCGATCTTACCACCCCATTTTAATTATTTAAAATCAAAGAACTTATTACCAAGATAAGGACCAAGACCAAAGACCAGGATTTATCATTGTGAAACATCTTGTTTTGTAGCGCAACAGCGTTCTGTAGCATAGCAACAGTACTGTAGGCCTACTTGTGAAACCACTAGATAACGTGCAATAGCAAACAAGAGAAACACCCCAATTGATACTCTCAGGAAAATAGTCTCCACAAGCGTGTTAAACCTACGCCTCAACTGCCACTTGCATTTGCAACTGCACTTTCCTCCAAATTCCTCGACTAACTTCACCCGTTTACGCCTCGATTGAAATATTTTTGGAAAAATAACATCTATAATGCTTCTATTCCGAATATAGCATTTATATCGCCAGTACATTGAAACGTAGCTGATTCATATGTTTGTAGCGCTTTGTCGCCTCTTCAAAAACATGATCGAACAATATCAAACATATTGAAGGATGAAGTATCTGAAAAACATGTAAAGAAGCACTTTTATATTTCGTCGCTTCCATATCGGTTGCTTTTCTTACGTATCTCTGAATGCTAACTAGGTTGTCTTGGTCAGGGGTAGGGGGCGTGAGATCCTTGCAGCTCCAGATCGTGATGATGCGAGGTCAGCAACGAACTGCTGACCGAGGCCTCGGCTGGATCGCAGCCCGGGTCAGGCAGCCTCGGGAACATTGACTCGCAGATGTTCCTACCGTTTCTACTTGCCCAGGGCACTGGCATGAAGGTGGACAATGACTGGACATCTATTATATCAACGTGGGGTGGGCATGGGGGTGTAGCGCCTTCTGGTCTAGAGCGAGGAGGGGGAGAATAGAGTGGACGCTAGACGGTGGGAGAATAGAGTGGACGCTAGACGGTGGGAGAATAGAGTGGACGCTAGATGGTGGGAGAATAGAGTGGACGCTAGACGGTGGGAGAATAGAGTGGACGCTAGATGGTGGGAGAATAGAGTGGACGCTAGATGGTGGGAGAATAGAGAACGGTGGAGGAGAGACGTGGGGTGTAGCGCCTTCTGGTCTAGAGCGAGGAGGGGGAGAATAGAGTGGTCGCTAGATGGTGGGAGAATAGAGTGGACGCTAGACGGTGGGAGAATAGAGTGGACGCTAGACGGTGGGAGAATAGAGTGGACGCTAGACGGTGGGAGAATAGAGTGGACGCTAGACGGTGGGAGAATAGAGTGGACGCTAGACGGTGGGAGAATAGAGTGGACGCTAGACGGTGGGAGAATAGAGTGGACGCTAGATGGTGGGAGAATAGAGTGGACGCTAGACGGTGGGAGAATAGAGTGGACGCTAGATGGTGGGAGAATAGAGTGGACGCTAGATGGTGGGAGAATAGAGAACGGTGGAGGAGAGACGTGGGGTGTAGCGCCTTCTGGTCTAGAGCGAGGAGGGGGAGAATAGAGTGGTCGCTAGATGGTGGGAGAATAGAGTGGACGCTAGATGGTGGGAGAATAGAGAACGGTGGAGGAGAGACGTGGGGTGTAGCGCCTTCTGGTCTAGAGCGAGGAGGGGGAGAATAGAGAACGGTGGAGGAGAGACGTGGGGTGTAGCGCCTTCTGGTCTAGAGCGAGGAGGGGGAGAATAGAGAACGGTGGAGGAGAGACGTGGGGTGTAGCGCCTTCTGGTCTAGAGCGAGGAGGGGGAGAATAGAGTAACGCTAGATGGTGGGAGAATAGAGTGGACGCTAGACGGTGGGAGAGTAGAGAACGGTGGAGGAGAGACGTGGGTTGTGACGACGTGTTGTGCTGCAGGGGAGTCTGGTCTGGGCAAGTGGACGCTAGATGGTGGGAGAATAGAGTGGACGCTAGACGGTGGGAGAATAGAGAACGGTGGAGGAGAGACGTGGGCTGTGACGACGTGTTGTGTTGCAGGGGAGTCTGGTCTGGGCAAGTCGACGCTGATCAACTCGATGTTTCTGGCGGACGTGTACGCGGCGGAGCACCCCGGGCCGTCGCACCGCATCAAGAAGACGGTTGCCGTGGAAACCAGCAAGGTGCTGCTCAAGGAGAACGGAGTCAACCTGACGCTGACCGTGGTCGACACCCCGGGCTTCGGTGACGCCGTTGACAACAGCAACTGGTAACCTAACCTAACTCACCTTTTTTTTCTATAAATGTAGAACGCTTTTACGCTCACTGAGATTAGTGTGGGACTCAACGGATGCCGTAATACCCACTAAACTCCATTTTCCTCGACCTGCCTTCGGAACCGCCGTAAGGCATTACTTCAAAGGCGGAGGTGTCTTTCGCAACCTAACCCAACCTAACCCAACCTAACCCAACCTAACCTAACCTAACCCAACCCAACCTAACCCAACCTAACCTAACCTAACCTAACCTAACCTAACCTAACCCAACCTAACCCAACCTAACCTAACCTAACCCAACCTAACCTAACCCAACCTAACCCAACCTAACCTAACCTAACCCAACCTAACCTACCTTTGTCAACATCGAAGCCCAGGCTCCCGAGCCACTCTTATCTTCATCCAGTTCACAAAGAGCCCGCTAAATCGCGACAGGCAATCGAGACCTTTGGCTCTGAACTGACCGCAAGAAGCCTCAGATACCCTCCATGCCATTAGTATGGGAGCCGGTACATCTTCGTTGTAGATTATTTCTCGCACTTGATATTTCTAATAACACAATAAAAATCAGTTAGTTAAAATATAAAAGTTACCAATAGTAACATATTTGAAAGAATGATGAGATATTAATGGAACGAGAAACAGAATATAAGGGAATAGTTGTTATCGCAATGACGCTGGCTTTGAGGAGCAAGAGATGTGTGGATCAGTGCTGAAGGCTGTGAGGACGATGTCTTGAATCTTGTAGAACGCGAGTAGAACGCGAGTAGAACGTATGCAGTCGCCAGTAGATTTGTTGATGCTCAAGTCTACTACAGTAAACCCTCGTTAATCCGAAATTCAAACCAAAAAGTGATATTGATTTATACAAATTCGGATTAACCAAAAAACTCATTTTCCACGAAAATCATCACACTTCCCGGTTAGAATTGAAGCAATTTCGTATTGAGCGCGAGAGAAAGCTAGACGCCACATGTGCGAGGAACCGAATCACTGATCTTGTGTATTCGGCTATCTTCAACAGCAAACGAACGTTAGATGGCCAGCTTCCATTGGCGCTCGGCCGTTCCAAGTGATCCGAGCTTACCGCTCGTCAAGGACAGACAGAGCGGCCAAAGACCTCAGTATCTAACCTAACAAAGTTAAATACTAAGGTCTTTGGAGCGGCCCGAGCGCACTCGGAGTCGGATGACGTATTCAGTGGCAGCGAACAGCTGAGCTGGCTTCGGCCTATTGTTACGCGTCAAATAAAAAGGATGGAATTTACGAAAATAGTGATCAATTCAAGGGATTCACTCGATCTATTTCGGATTATCCAATCCGAAAACAGTGCTAAAGCAATTGAGGGGTCGAAATATTGGTTCGAATTACGGATTAGCTGGAATTCGGATTAACCATATTCATTAACATTGAAATGCCTTTACCTTCAGCCGGGGACTGACTTCGAGTTCGAAATATGTCAGATTACGGATTAACCGAGTTTGGATTAACAAGGGTTTACTGTACTACCAACAGTAGGCCCACTGGTGGCTCCAATCAAAAGTGACTAAAATGCTTCCAACTGATATTCATTGAATTAAAACATTGAAACGCTCTACAAACATTTAGTAAAGTACCGTATTGTCCCGAATATAAGCCGACCCCCCAAACTTTTAGACCAATAATTGAAAAAAAGAATTCTCTCCTTTTCTACATAAATGATCACTCTTCCGGGGTAGAATTTATAGAGTTACGTATATGTCACTGGCCGAAACTAGAGCCGAAACTATTTAGTGAGAAACCGGTGAGAGGAGCCTCACGCTATCGTCAATTGGCGCTCGGCCGTCTCGAGTCGGACAGACGAGTGTTTTTCACGCTACGCAGCAGTCTACGAGTGCTCATCAAGGTCAAACCACACACAGTATGATGACACACCATGCAGCCAACAGCTCAACGTGCTCATGTTTATTACTAGATGTATATGACAAACACGAAAGTGCAAGAACTGAAGAACTAGTTCAAGTAGTTCAGGACAAACAAACATATCTATTGTATTTTTCCATCCTGACTTGGTTTTTCGTAGTTTCCCACAGTCCTCGAAGCAAATGCTTGGATGAAGTACTAATTGGCCACGACCATTAATTAGTAGAGCGATAGGCCTAATTATAACATTATAGGCGACCGGCACAGTAGCTGTGTGGTTAGCTCACTAATTGCTTCATGTGACCCGGGAGGTGTAGGGACATATCGGACCCGGTTCGATCCCCGCCACCGTCCATCTTTACAGGGGTTTTTCGTGGTTTCCCTCTGTAGTCTAGGCCAATGCCGGGATGGTTCCCACAATATAGGCCACGACCGCTTCCTTCCCACTATCCTTCCCACTACCCATAAAAACCTTCATCTCACCATCCGATCATCTCATTAATCATTCATCCGACGCCAATAGATCTTAGTAATCATTACAGTGCGTCGTTAAAACCCAATATAAAAAAAACATTATAGGCCTATCACTAATTCAATTTGTGCATTTTGTATAATGATAAATTTTACATCTGCTGTCAATAGAAAGAAGTGATCATTGCCCAAGAGACTTGGTTCAAAGTGGAAGATATCAACATTCGTGTGTTTATACTGAAAGACTTTTATCTACGGCGAAAAATTATGGTAACAGACAGCGCAGTCCTGGTGTTGAAGTTCATTAGTTTTAAATGATCAAAATGGGGTGGTAAGATCGCCCTTGTGGTGCCCCGTCCAAACGATCCTATCTTTCATCCTTAGCCCTAATTGAGGAACAATGATTTTGTATCAAGTTTCGATGTTATAAAAAAAAAATGAAAAAAAAGGATTTGCCTGCCACTTAACCCCTTGCTTACCAAATTCACTGAACCTACTTATTCTAATGGTAATTAAAAATTATGAACAAGCCTGACATTTGACACAGGATCTAGGCCTACTTGAATCGCTTGAAAGACTGTTATCATTATCATATTCTAACTGTGAACTAGAATCATCATTTTCATCATCACAATTGCTGCATTTAGAACAGTTTCACTGTTGTTTGCTGGTTTCTGATAGCCATTGTTGCTAATGACAGCTGCAAGGTCAGTTTGATGCGTCAGTAAACATCATTTACTCAGAGAGTTACTACCTTTATCGACATAGTCTGTGATTAGTTCAACAGTTCACTACAAGAGCTATCTTTGTAGCCATACTATGGCACATTTTGACGGTAACTTTGGGAGATATGGATTTAAACATGACGCGCGGTAATTAGCGGGCCTCACACGTCGTCGGTCATGAATGCTAAGTCGCGTCTCGCGGGCGACACTTGTCAAAGATATTCAAGGGGTTAATACAATGCTAAAAATTACTTGACCGCCTGAATTGACCTTGAATTATATATTGAAATGAATCTGTTTGTCGTCAGCTGGCAGCCCGTGATTGAGAACATCGAGTCGAAGTACGAGGAGTACCTGAACGCAGAGTCTCGCGTGAACCGCAAGACGGTGACGGACAGCCGCGTGCACTGCTGCCTGTACTTCATCGCGCCGTCGGGCCACGGCCTCAAGCCGCTGGACGTGGAGTTCATGCAGCGGCTGCACGACAAGGTCAACATCATCCCCGTCCTGGCCAAGGCCGACACCATGACCCCCGAGGAGTGCGCGCACTTCAAGAAGCAGGTACCCTGCGCCTCTTATGGTTTGAAATATTCATCAGTAACTGACGACTAGTGATTGACCCGCCCACCAACGTCATAGCCATGGCATAGAATAGGATAATTATGACTAAATGAAAGAATTATTTCACGCTCAACCAATCACCACAAATCATTGACACTTGCACACTATATTCATCATTCTATTGCTCACATATGATCCAGAAAAAAATTGAAAAAAAAATTAATTAATAATTTTAATTTAATTTGAGAAATGCCATGTTTTTTTTTGGCAGAATACAAAACATGAAACCACAATTCACATGGTTTGAAATTCAAAAATGCATCTATCTCGTTGAGTTCTGAATGATATTGTTTGTCATACACATTGTTATCTTGTGAAGCTCCAGAAAAAATCTATTGCACTTTTTAATTATATAATCAATCATTTCATATCTAATACAGATTACATATGATTTTGAGGCCACACATTCACACCTGGATATTCATATGTTCTGATTATTCTCTTAGTTTTAGTTCACAAGATAATGACAATTAAAATACAGATTTTGAAAGAAAATTTTTTCAAATCGGACCAGTAGTTTTTTAGTTATGTTGTGACAAGTCGGAGAAAACGTAGCTCTTGGGAAAACTTACCTGAAGTTTCAATTACGCATTACCGTATGTGTTGCATTCAAATCTTGAAATATTAAAAAAAAAACACATGAGTTGGGGTCACAAATTCTTTAAATAATCGTTGACAAAACTTGAAAAAAAAATTTTAAAAATGAAAAAAAAAATTGCCAAAAATAATTTTCGTACTATGGCTACCCCCTTAACAAAACATCCAATCAAATGGGCTGTTTGTTATGTGGGTGAATTGAGATTACCCATCAGAGTATCTCTAAATGCCCACATGATCCAGGTGGCCTGCCGATAAGCTAGTGGTCAACTGAGGTTGGAACATGGTATGACTGATTCTGCCCTGAAACTTGATATTGAAGTTAGGTAACGTGTATTCTGGAAACACAATTCTCATCAGTTTAGCCAAAAGAGAAGAAAATCAAGACGAACAAGAAGTCTCCGAATGGTTTGCCTGTGTATAGATTGACCTTGCATATCTCCATATCAAGGTCGTCTGAACAGACTTCTTTTCAAATTGATCGTTCTCGAACCATTTCCAACAGTTCTATAGCCTGATTGACGCGGTCAAGCCTTGAGCTCGAGCGTCGTGACACAGCTGTTGATTGACGCGGCACGCGGTAGTGACGTCTGACCGGTGGCTTGCAGGTGTTGAACGAGATCTCGCAGCACAAGATCAAGATCTACGAGTTCCCCGAGACAGAAGACGAGGAGGAAACCAAGCAGCACAAGGCGTTACGCGACCGAGTACCGTTTGCCGTGGTCGGCTCCAACACGGTCATCGAGGTGGACGGCAAGAAAGTACGAGGCCGGAAATATCCCTGGGGCGTGGCTGAAGGTACGCGTAGTTGTCTCTTCATCACCTCACCGAGACACATTACTAGCAACACGTGCTCGTTACAATATTGGACATTTACAAATAGAATCCAAGCAGGGCATTCTATATTACCACTAATATGGGTCGAATATGGCGGAAACTCAACAGGTTTGCAAAGCGGTGTGAAGCTACTGCCGAGACAAATATGTACGCCTTGTTAACGTTCAGTAACGTATCTCGGTAATATATGAATTGGGTGAAAGGGAAAGAAAGAACAGCAGATTCATGAGTAGAGAAAGACCTACTCTACTGTGACCAAGGCAACAGCCGAATCATAAGAATCTCGAGTATACTTTTCATCTCTGTGTTCTATCAACGGGCTCTCGGCTATAAGAAGACCTTTCTCTACTCATAAATCGTGGTAAGCTGCTGTTCTTTTGTTCCCTTTCACCCAATTCATATATTCAGTCTCGGGCTATTTTCCTAGTCACACCAAGTCATTTGGTATTTCGGTGATATAAATCTAGGAAATGTGAACGTTTCACCAATTGACTGGAGTTGGGTTGGTGGGAGTAGACAGCTTCTAAAAACACCAACCCAATTGACCAACTAGAGGCATTCAACCAATGAGGATGCAGTAAATCTGAAGTGATTCTGATTGGCTCCTGTTGTGTTCAGTGGAGAACCTGGAGCACTGTGACTTCATCGCCCTGCGCAACATGCTGATCCGGACCCACCTGCAGGACCTGACGGACGTCACCAACAACGTCCACTACGAGAACTTCCGCTGCAGGAAGCTGGCCGGCCTCGGCTCCGACGGCAAGCCTTCCCGCATCTCCAACAAGTAAGTCACTCGTCGGCCAGATTCCCCTGCCAACAAGTGGCCACGGTACCGCTGGCATTGTGAGACTCCCAACGGTACCGCTGGCATTGTGAGACTTGCTGCGCTGGCATTGTGAGACTTGCTACGCTGGCATTGTGAGACTTGCTACGCTGGCATTGTGAGACTTGCTGCGCTGGCATTGTGAGACTTGCTGCGCTGGCATTGTGAGACTCCCAACGGTACCGCTGGCATTGTGAGACTTGCTACGCTGGCATTGTGAGACTTGCTACGCTGGCATTGTGAGACTTGCCACGCTGGCATTGTGAGACTTGCTACGCTGGCATTGTGAGACTTGCTACGCTAGCATTGTGAGACTTGCTACGCTGGCATTGTGAGACTTGCTACGCTGGCATTGTGAGACTTGCTACGCTGGCATTGTGAGACTTGCTACGCTGGCATTGTGAGACTTGCTACGGTACCGCTGGCATTGAGAGACTTGCTACGGTACCGCTGGCATTGTGAGACTTGCTACGGTACCGCTGGCATTGTGAGACTTGCTACGGTACCGCTGGCATTGTGAGACTTGCAACGGTACCGCTGGCATTGTGAGACTTGCTACGGTACCGCTGGCATTGTGAGACTTGCAACGGTACCGCTGGCATTGTGAGACTTGCTACGGTACCGCTGGCATTGTGAGACTTGCAACGGTACCGCTGGCATTGTGAGACTTGCAACGGTACCGCTGGCATTGTGAGACTTGCTACGCTGGCATTGTGAGACTTGCTACGGTACCGCTGGCATTGTGAGACTTGCTACGGTACCGCTGGCATTGTGAGACTTGTAACGGTACCGCTGGCATTGTGAGACTTGCTACGGTACCGCTGGCATTGTGAGACTTGCTACGATACCGCTGGCATTGTGAGGCTTGCTACGATACCGCTGGCATTGTGAGACTTGCAACGGTACCGCTGGCATTGTGAGACTTGCTACAGTACCGCTGGCATTGTGAGACTTGCTACGGTACCGCTGGCATTGTGAGACTTGCTACAGTACCGCTGGCATTGTGAGACTTGCAGCGGTACCGCTGGCATTGTGAGACTTGCAACGGTACCGCTGGCATTGTGAGACTTGCTACGGTACCGCTGGCATTGTGAGACTTGCTACGGTACCGCTGGCATTGTAAGACTTGCTACGGTACCGCTGGCATTGTGAGACTTGTAACGGTACCGCTGGCATTGTGAGACTTGCAACGGTACCGCTGGCATTGTGAGACTTGCTACGGTACCGCTGGCATTGTGAGACTTGCTACGGTACCGCTGGCATTGTGAGACTTGCTACGGTACCGCTGGCATTGTGAGACTTGCAACGGTACCGCTGGCATTGTGAGACTTGCAACGGTACCGCTGGCATTGTGAGACTTGCAACGGTACCGCTGGCATTGTGAGACTTGCTACGGTACCGCTGGCATTGTGAGACTTGTAACGGTACCGCTGGCATTGTGAGACTTGCAACGGTACCGCTGGCATTGTGAGACTTGCTACGGTACCGCTGGCATTGTGAGACTTGCAACGGTACCGCTGGCATTGTGAGACTTGCTACGGTACCGCTGGCATTGTGAGACTTGTAACGGTACCGCTGGCATTGTGAGACTTGCAACGGTACCGCTGGCATTGTGAGACTTGCTACGGTACCGCTGGCATTGTGAGACTTGCAACGGTACCGCTGGCATTGTGAGACTTGCTACGCTGGCATTGTGAGACTTGCTACGGTACCGCTGGCATTGTGAGACTTGCTACGGTACCGCTGGCATTGTGTGAGACTTGTTTGACAACACGGCGTGATGAACGTACTGACGAGGCTGCTTGACGCGGCTCCTTGCCTCCCTCAGCCGCGCCGCGTTGGGTTCACTTGTTAGCCCAGCTGCAGTCGTCATCAAACCAACTTGACTCGCACAAATTGTTAGCCTCTGACGGAACCGGACAAATTTAGACTATTTTTCAATCCAATTTTTTGTGCTAATTTTTGGCGTGTGTTCTGTTAGCTTGTGCCCGCAAGGACTGATGAACAGTTTCATGACCGTGTGGTAAGTGACGCGAGACTGGACTTGGATACAGACGAGGCTCTTGGAATACCCGCGCTACCTAACGTCAGCCTGGTGCGCTTACCTGATCCATGCCGTGCTACGACTCTGATTGGTTAATGGTTACTACGAGAGCTAGCTGTCATGGCAACGTGTCTGGTCCGCTGTTGTTGGCACAAAATCCCAGCCCTGTTTGTGAGGGGCTTGCAAATGTGATGAATTGTTCAATCCAAGAGATTGTGAATTTGTTATTATAGTGTAAGCTCTATGCATCGTTCCCAGATCCATTGTTTTCCTGCTTGTGTCATTCATTTCATCTCACCGCACTCCTATATAATCTATGCTACATTTTCCTGCATGGATGGCTTTATTTTTGTGGTCCCTTGAGAAACGATGGATAGAGGTTTGACTGTATAATATGTTGTCATTGTTGGTAGCTTATTTAGTAAACATTAACCAATGAAAGTCTCAGCCTCTCGGACGTTATTTCAAGTGGTTGATTAGGTAAGGGTCCTGGTGCGGTCACGATTGAAAATACTGAATTAGCTCTAGACGGGTTTGCTGGCCGATATTGTGTGAGTGATGATATATTTCAATTGATTCAATTATTGGAGATTGATTCTAATTGTAGTTTTATCGTTTGGGAAAATTCATAATTATTCAATGTACAACTCAAAAACGTGCGAGAAAAATGAAACTAACGAGACATTCTTGAAATAGGTTCACATTACCGTTGTCCCGAGTAAAAGCCGAGGGTTTTTCTCGAAATTTCAAGCCCAAAAGTCACCCTCGGCTTGAATGCAAATCCCGACCTATAATCGGTCAAAAATACGTTTTTTGCTCATTTTAATTGGGCGTACTACATACGCACACTAATATCAACAAAATCGACTAGAAACTGCAAGATATTCCACTAAAAACACGTTTAATAAATGTTCTATCACTGAGCAAACGCGTTATGTGTTGCCGCGTTGATGGATGAGCTGGAACATATCAACTTATCTTTGGATTGGTTATTATATATATATATATATATATATATATATATATATATATATATATATATATATATATATATATATATATATATATATATATATATATATATATATACACCTTGAGATCCAAACCATTACATCACTGCCATCTTATTTTTCATTATGACTTTCTATGATGATAAAGAAGGCTTTGTTTTAATCGTTTACAATCAAGTGGTGACACTTGTTGCTTTGAATAATTAACACAAATTACATTATATATTTTTTTACATCGAAACGGCTGATTTGATTTGAGTGAAAATTCGGAATGATGTGTATCATTATCAGATTGAAATTCCCTGAGAATTTGAATCCTCTCAGATGAAATATTTTTCACGAATTTTTCCCTCTGGGTTATTCTAATGGGATTTTTGCAAACTTTGGAATGAGTTTTCTCAGAAGTGGTTCAACCGATCGCGCCTCAAAACTTCACAGTATCGAATTGGATAAGGATACTTGTGTGTGCCAAGTTTCAACTGATTTTGAATTTTCGTCCGACCTGTGGAGCGCGAACAAAAAAACAAAAAACAAAAAAAAAAAAAAACAGGCACTTTTTTCCGGGTATGGCGAAATTGAGTCTTCGCTTCGCTCATCCAATGGAGAAGCATAATTTTCTCAATTTCCATCATTTTTATTTGACGCGCAGTTATAAACATACGCACGGAGCTGTTTGCTGCATGGCGTCTGTCATCCTACTAGTCTACTACGCCGACGCGCTACTGCTTGAGTCGTGACGTGTAACCTTGACGAGCACGAGACTGTTTCGTTGGTACGACTCGAGTCAGCCGAGCACCAATCGAAGCCGGCCATATATGACGATTGCGTCAGGCACCTCTTAACGGTTTCTCACAAGTCGTTTGGGCCGGCGCCACTGGCTTTCTCTTGCGCGCAATACGAAATTGACTGAATTCTACCTCGGAAGACCGATGATTTACGTGGAAAAGGAGAGAAACTCTGTTTTCAATGACTGATCTAAAAGCTTGAGGGGTCGGCTTATACTCGGGACGATACGGTATTTGAAAGTCACAACATTCGGTCAAACATCTTCAGGACAACATCGCAAGTTTGTGTTGAATAGTAGCGATATTGCAACAACACTTATTGGAGAGTCAAGTAAGCCTAGCTCCGGATAGTTTGTCTGTCGGACATCAGTTCTGAATCACCAAGAGCTTAGTTCTGTATTCAAGGTCAGTTCAAATTTGTACATTTCTGCCACTTCCTCTTGAAATTCTGTACATATTTACTTCCTAATTCTTATGCAGCCATTGCCACTGGGCCATCAACTGTTGATATATGATAGGCCCTAGTCATGGAAACGGGGTGAATTTGCATCATACGTAGAGACATGTAAACATGGCTTCTATTTTCTCTTCCCGTAGCATTTAGAATTTGAAAAGTAGCACTTTGGTGCATCTATTATTTTGAAACATCGTGTTTTGTAGCGCAACAACGTTCAGTAGCATTACAACAGTACAGTACCGGTAAAACCACTAGATAACGTACAATAGGCATACAAGAGCAGCACTCCAATTGATATTTAAAAAAAATAGTCTACAAGCAGGTCAAACCTACGCCTCAGGCGTCTGCCACCTGTATCTGCAACTGCACTTTTTTCCAAATTCCCCGACTAACTTCACTCGTTTACACCTCGATTGAGATAATTTTGTACAAAAATAGCATCTATAATGCTTCTATTCTGAATATAGCGTCTATAACGTCAATACATTGAAACGTAGCGGATTCAGACGGTTGTAGCTCTTTGTCGCCTTTTCAAAAACATGATAGAACAACATCAAACATAGTGTAACATGAAGAAATATTAGAAAAACATGTAAAAAGGCACTTTTAAATTCCATCGCTTTTATAGCAATTGCTATTTTTATGTGTCTCTAGCCATACGTATTCTTTTCCCTCACAGTTTGACTTCCTCTGTCAGTATCACTACTTAGTAGGGATGTCGGCGGATAGGAATTCTCCTACCCCGGTACCCGTCTTCAAAACCCAACTCCTACCCCGGACCCGTCTTCAAAACCCAACTCCTACCCCGGTACCCGTCTTCGAAACCCAACTCCTACCCCGGACCCGTCTTCAAAACCCAACTCCTACCCCGGCACCCGTCTTCGAAACCCAACTCTCACCCCGGCACCCACCTTCAAAACCCAACTCCTACCCCGGTACCCGTCTTCGAAACCCAACTCCTACCCCGGTACCCGTCTTCAAAACCCAACTCCTACCCCGGTACCCGTCTTCGAAACCCAACTCCTACCCCGGCACCCGTCTTCGAAACCCAACTCCTACCCCGGACCCGTCTTCGAAACCCAACTCCTACCCCGGCACCCGTCTTCGAAACCCAACTCCTACCCCGGTACCCGTCTTCAAAACCCAACTCCTACCCCGGCACCCGTCTTCGAAACCCAACTCCTACCCCGGACCCGTCTTCGAAACCCAACTCCTACCCCGGTACCCGTCTTCGAAACCCAACTCCTACCCCGGCACCCGTCTTCAAAACCCAGCTCTCACCCCGGCACCCACCTTCAAAACCCAACTCCCACCCCGGTACCCGTCTTCGAAACCCAACTCCTACCCCGGTACCCGTCTTCAAAACCCAACTCCTACCCCGGTACCCGTCTTCAAAACCCAACTCCTACCCTGGACCCGTCTTCAAAACCTAACTCCTACCCCGGTACCCGTCTTCAAAACCCAACTCCTACCCCGGCACCCGTCTTCAAAACCCAACTCCTACCCCGGCACCCGCCTTCAAAACCCAACTCCTACCCCGGTACCCGTCTTCAAAAACCAACTCCTACCCCGGCACCCGTCTTCAAAACCCAACTCCTACCCCGGCACCCGTCTTCAAAACCCAACTCCTACCCCGGCACCCACCTTCAAAACCCAACTCCTACCCCGGTACCCGTCTTCGAAACCCAACTCCTACCCCGGTACCCGTCTTTGAAACCCAACTCCTACCCCGGTACCCGTCTTCGAAACCCAACTCCTACCCCGGCACCCGTCTTCAAAACCCAACTCTTACCCCGGCACCCGTCTTCGAAACCCAACTCCTACCCCGGCACCCGTCTTCAAAACCCAACTCCTACCCCGGCACCCGTCTTCGAAACCCAACTCTCACCCCGGCACCCACCTTCAAAACCCAACTCCTACCCCGGCACCCGTCTTCGAAACCCAACTCCTACCCCGGACCCGTCTTCGAAACCCAACTCCTACCCCGGCACCCGTCTTCGAAACCCAACTCCTACCCCGGCACCCGTCTTCGAAACCCAACTCCTACCCCGGCACCCGTCTTCGAAACCCAACTCCTACCCCGGCACCCGTCTTCGAAACCCAACTCCTACCCCGGACCCGTCTTCGAAACCCAACTCCTACCCCGGCACCCGTCTTCGAAACCCAACTCCTACCCCGGCACCCGTCTTCGAAACCCAACTCCTACCCCGGCACCCGTCTTCGAAACCCAACTCCTACCCCGGCACCCGTCTTCGAAACCCAACTCCTACCCCGGACCCGTCTTCGAAACCCAACTCCTACCCCGGCACCCGTCTTCGAAACCCAACTCCTACCCCGGCACCCGTCTTCGAAACCCAACTCCTACTCTATCAACTATATCTACCTTGACTTGAAATGTAAAAAGTACACATGATTGCACAAAGGAAGATGGCAAGCCATCTGATTGGCTGTTGATGTGTGCTCCAGGAACCCGCTGGCGCAGATGGAGGAGGAGAAGAGGGACCACGAGGCCAAGATGAAGAAGATGGAGACCGAGATGGAGCAGGTGTTCGAGATGAAGGTCAGGGAGAAGAAGCAGAAGCTCAAAGACTCCGAGGCAGACGTAAGACTTGATGTCCACACATCTCACCTTACTCGTAGTTAACAAGACTTGATGTCCACACATCTCACCTTACTCGTAGTTAACAAGACTTGATGTCCGCACATCTCACCTTCCTCGTAGTTAACAAGGCTTGTGTCTCACACGGCTCTGCAGACCGGGAAGTTTACCACATATTAGACATATACTAGGAGAACGCTTGACACGCGTTGTTAGACGAGCGGAAAGTAATAGTATGTCGACTTCTTTGCGCCTAAATTCGCCAATTGGGTTTCATTTAAGTTATAAATGGGTAAAAACTGCTTCGAGTTGTACCAATTTAGCACATTTCATGTTTTTTCTTCAAAATGGCCGACCCGATCAAGCTGAGAATTTTTAGAAATGTGTATCAAAATGTAATTCAATTTCACACAAATTTTCATTTTTTTTGGAAAATGAAAATATTTTCATTTTTTTCCTGCTGTGCTATTCTAATGGGTATTTTTGAAATTTCTAAAATTCATAAAAATAAAAGTTACCATCCGATAGTGCCACAAAACTATACAGATCTAAGCTAGATGAGGAACCATGATGAAAAAAAGTTTCAAGTTGATAGCTGTAGTCGTTTGACCTGTGGAAAACCGACAAAAAAACATGAAAAAAAATATAAAATAAAAACGAACACTAATTTTTTTCAGTATGTCAAATTGAATCCTTGCTAAAGCTCGTCTAATTAATGATGAAATAGAATGCCCTGCTTGGATTGTATTCGCAAATGTGCAATATAGCCGCCGAGATTGGAACGAGCACATGTCGCTAACGGCTGCAGGAGTAACGTAGCTTGATGAGGTAATATAGAATGCATTGCTTAGATTCTATTCGTAAATGTCCAATATGGCCGCCGAGATTGGAACGAGCACATGTTGCTATCGGCTGCAGGAGTAACGTAGCTTGATGAGGTAATATAGAATGCATTGCTTGGATTCTATTCGTAATTGTCCAATATGGCCGCCGAGATTGGAACGAGCACATGTCGCTATCGGCTGCAGGAGTAACGTAGCTTGATGAGGTACGGTAATATAGAATGCCTTGCTTGGATTCTATTAGTAAATGTCCAATATGGCCGCCGAGATTGGAACGAGCACATGTCGCTAGTAACGTATCTCGGCGAGGTGATATAGATCTACGCACTGTCGTAGTAATGCAGGACACTCGAGATACAGCCAGCCCTCCGAGCTTGTCACTCCACACGTCCTCAAGATGATTGACCTTCAAGTGGAAACATATCGCAAGTCATGCTGATCTGTTTGGGGGTTATTGTGTTGGTTCTCAGCTCCAGCGGCGGCACGAGCAGATGCGCAAGACGCTGGAGCAGCAGGTGAAGGAGCTGGAGGACAAGCGGAGAGCCTACGACAAGGAGCGTCTCACCTGGGAGCAGAACAACAACGTCACGCTGGAAGATCTGAGGCGGCGGAGTCTGGAGGCCAACTCCAAGGAGTGAGTAACACACTGAACCGTCATTCGATTCCCGCCATGGTCGACCATCCTGACAGGGGTTCCTCATGGTTTCCTTCTGTCGTTCAGGTCGATACTGGGATGGTTCCTTGACAACAGGCCATGACCGACTCCTTCCCACCATCCAAAACACCTAATAAAGTAACCTTTCATCCCATCATCTCATTCATCATCCACCGACACCAATAGATCGTAGCCATCAGTATAGTGCGTCGTTAAAAACCAATATGAAAAAAATGAAAAAAAAATTACGATTCAGACATTGATGAAAATGGCGGAAGTTGATTGACTGACTCAGCTGTATGATTATGCTAAGCAAAACACATGGGCGTCAGCTATAAATATATATCACAGCCTCCTTTATTCATTATTTCCTCATTTTGACGGGTTCGCGCATATTTGCTCGCGCAGGCAAAAATGACGTCATGGTCTGGTATGTACTACACTCTGGTATCTAAAATTTCAACTTTGTTTGAACAATTGTCATTCTCTCATAATTTTTCAATTTCCTGCTACATTATTGAGGTTATGTCATATTTACATTTCGACCAGGGCTTTCAGGCTTACCGAGGTTCAAACTTGAACGATATATATGTTATTCCAAGCAATATGCATCATTCAAGAACTTGTCCCGATGATATTCTGCAATATAATTGAATAAAATCCTTCATATTATCATAATAACAAAGTTAGTAAACTCACAGTCACGGTCCAATTGAATGCGCGCGTAATTTAAATTCTCGTAAGAAATTCCCAAAGTTGTTTGTATCTTCGCAGATATGACATGTCAATTATAGACTGATATACTTGAATGTCTTTGGAAAGTGACGTCATGGTCTGGAAACAACGGCACCATCGGCTATTTTGTAAACTAAAATAATTGAACATCGGTTAACACGGGAAGCTTACCTTGAGTGAGAGGGCAGTATCAGAGAAGAATGATCTGATTAAAGAAGGCTGTGATATATATATATTATAATATACTAGTCAAACGCGAAATATGCGTTGTAAGATGAGCGGGAGGTATAAAAGTCGTTGAAGTAGTTCTACCCTTGCTACTTTATCGACTCTGGTATTCTACACACCTTGTTATCTGAATAAGCTATAAAAGTCGTTGAAGTAGTTCTACTTTTGCCACTTTATTGACTCTGGTAATCTACACACCTTGACGCATATAAAAAATACTCCATTGTTGGTCAACTCTTGAATCTAGAAAGCAGTGAATCTTGACAACTTGATTCTGTCACAATTTTTATGATATTTGATGAATATTATCAGTTATTTTATTTTTTTTCTTCAAAACGGCTGATTGGAATTGTTCAAAAATCTTGAAAATGTGTAAAATCTATGTATACATATTTAGAGAGAATTTCATCCCATTTGGAGAGATTTTATTTTTCAACATTTTCCACCCAGCCAAATCTTATGGGGTTTTAGAAACTTTGAGATGATTTTTCTCAAAATCGGTCCAACCGATTCATTCCAAAAACTATACAGTTCCAAGTTGGATGAGTTTGCGAGTACAAAAAAAGTTTCATGTTGATCAGTCAACCCCTGCGACCTGTGGAGTGCTTACAGAAAAAAAACAAAAAAAAAACACCGACAAAGCCCTATAAGAGTGGGATGGAGACTTTGCTACGCTCATCAACAAACTGAAATCACCATTTTTGTTTCAATTTGGATTTGAATTGTTGCGGTTCCTTCGGAATTTGAATCAACGAGGGTTTACTGTAATTGGATACTCGTATTCAACAGGACTTGCTAATTATTTTTTTCAACTCAAACTTGAAATTGCCGATTTTCTCTCAAACTGGAACTTGAATTGTCAAACTGTCTCATCCCTGATGATTGCGATGATTGATGATTGTTGAACTGTCGGACGAGAGTGTCACAACATGTGCCTACACGCTGTCCGTGAGTGTTACTAGTGAGTCAAAGTTAATGAGTCAGTAAGTGAGATGAAGTCTAATGAGTTACTAATGAGTAAGAGAGTAAGTGGAAGTTGTTCTTCTCCTCCTCTGATCAGACTTGCACCGTCACTCACCTGTTGACTGGGTCGAGGCATTCAGACGACATGACACCTTGCGTGCCCGTTGTCCTGACAACACGTCGGGAGACTAGTATTGCTGCCACGCATGACTTGTATACATGATTGACAAAGTGTTTGAAGTGATGTATTGTTTTACTTCCATCTCCATCCATCTCCATCCACTCACTGACATTCTCATATTAATCTCAGTACTTGACTCGGTTTATGCAATGATTTTGTTCACAAACTATGAATAAATCTTTTCTGCAGACCCAACAATAATTCGCCGACTTCAGATGAATCGGAGCCGTTGGATGAATCGAGCGAGTCGTCTTCTCTAGGATAGAGCTCAGCTAGAGAATGAAGACGTCTAGTTAATGTTTGAGAAATAACCAGATGTAGCAAGTTATTGTTCATTCTATGTAACGGCAGATTATAGTGCCCTGAAGTTGAATAAAAGCTAGAAATAATTGAATATAAATCATTTATAATGGAGACACGTTGTAAACATTACACCTGCGTTCCCAAGTTGTGCCTCGTGCGTTGGATCGAGTTTCATCGCGTATCCATCGTTCAACTGTCACTAGTGATTACAGTATCTTGTTATTCGAGTCCCGACTCCTTCGTGACCAATCAATGCTCGCATCAATTCAAACCTTGTAGCACTTGTATATTCCCTTGGGAATAATAAAACATTGACCCCGTGTCAGCTAAAGGTCACCACTTGCCCCACTTCTTGAATGTCAACAAAAAGATCAACCTTCTTTTTTTTTACATTTTTTATATTGTGTTTTAACGACGCACTGTACTGATGACTACAATCTATTGGCGTCGGTGAATGAGATGATGAGATGAAAGGTTATTTTATTAGGTGTTTTTGGATACGGGGGGAAGGAGTCGGTCCGGTCGTGGCCTGTTGTTGAAGAACCATCTCGGTATGAACGACTGAGGGAAACCACGATGCACTCTCGTTGGCGCGAATCACACGTCTCGGCTACGGGGCGAGCTGGCCGATCTCACAACCCGTACTCGGGCACCGAGCTGTCGATTAACAGTTGCTTGGTTTTATTCCAGAATGGTGGATGGAAAGGAGAAAACGAAGAAGAAGAAGGGACTATTCTAGTTTTACTGGAAGAAGCAGCTTCAATCTACTCTACTTGCTGCCACATGCTCCAGCGAGACCGTTTCCGACTTGTGCAGCGAAATGTGGTTCAAGTGATTTTACTCAGTGCGTACATTATTCAATACAACTCGTCCCGGTGTATGTCTCGTCGCTGTATTCAACTTTACTCACGTACGATTCACAAAGACGTTGCCCAATCGTAGCTTGATGCGATTCGTCGCAGCTTTGTATGTTGTACGGTGGTGAAGTTCAGCTCGACGATATATCGGTAGGACGAGTTTATTATCGACGTGCGGTCAGTGAAAGTGCCAAGAAGACATTGAATATAATATAGTATATAATGCGTAACAAATTTCAACCAATAAATACATTTTTGTTAGGATTGACGTGTACATCGGTTCTCTACTAATTGTTTTGTCCTAATCTGTCAAACTTATCCAAGCGAAGTAGACTTGGATAGTTTATTACGTATTTAAATGTGAAATGTGAGAGTGAAATGGGTCAAGCCAAGATGAATGAAAGTCAACCCTATTTTAGAGTAGCCCATCCATGAATAATATTGTATCTTTGAATACAATCTATCTAGTTATATTCCCTTCTTTCTACACAATAATGTGGAGGGCTTTTTTCTTATATTGCTTTGATATCTTTCAAATATTTTGTCATACTCACAGTATTCCAGTCATTGTCTTTGAGTTCCCTTGTTTGCGGTGGGTCTATCACTCGTCTTGCATGAGTAGGCCGCCACATCAAGTCCTAGAGTATGTCATCAACATGTGATGCCATACAAATTGAACGTAGGTTGATTATTGCTATCAAAGTGAAAATATTCTTGCTCTAAATCATTGAAAATTTAATGCCCATAGTGTCGAAAATAAATTGAATAACAATTATAATTAACCTTGACTGTTCTATTTTATAAATGAATCCTCAACTGATTTTACCTCCATTTGAACGTAGGCCTATAGACCTGCTGACTTGAGCTGCGAGAGAGGATCTTGATGAGGCCAGCACTGGATTACCCGAGGGCTGACTTTAAGACCCCGTTTACATTACGGACATTTCTACTAGAGTAAGTCTACTTGACCGACCTACCTACGGACATTTTTGTGTGTGAACGGTCGTAGGTAGATAGTGCGGCCGGTAGCTCTACCGGCGGTAGAGCTACGGGAGTTAGTAACCCTACCACCGTAGATATGTGTGTGTAAACGGACCTCGGTAGTTGTACTGCCATCTAAGCTCTGTCAAGTGCATAGGAATCACGAAATTAGAGAAGGCGGAAGACTTTTAGCGGCAAAACAGAACCAAAACAGAAGAGGCAAAACAGAATTGCCAAACCTAACCCAACTAATCCAGGGACCGTGTCAGTCACGGTCGCCATTTTACTGCACAGAAAATGTGACCGAAATTGACTGTGTGAACGCAGGTAGACCTACCCGCCAAATCGACGGTTACTATACCGGAGTAGTTACTACCGTAATGTAAACGTAGCGTTAGTGGATACATTTTTTGGAGAATAGAACAGTTTTTCATTCCATCAAACACTTATGTAATGCACGTTGGTCATTAAAACCAATCATCATAATAATTATTATTATTATTAAAGGAACTTTATTGCTGGCAAAATTCGGCAGGGCCGTTCTTCCATAACCAGTTAAAACATAATTCACATACATTTCAGAACAAAATTGAACACACAGAAAATACAACAAAATACAGAATGATACATAAATACATACAGTTGTACACACAGAGATATAAAAACAGTATGTAAACTCACACAAAATCAATGTAAAAACAAAATTGTAAGTATAACAAAATATTTTCTTCAAATTTACCAACATTTTTTTTGTATTCAACATTCATGGGAAAAAGAAGTAAAAAGAAGCAATAGTAAGAAAGATGCATCAATTGGAACTTACAATAAATTTAATAATGAGTGAATAAATATATAAATATATATATATATATATATATATATATATATATATATATATATATGAATATATATATATATATATATATGAATAATATAAAGAGTGAATATATCAGAAAATGATATTCTATTCAGAGTTACATTTTGTTTCTAGAATAAACTATTGATTGATTCAAACTTATTAATTAAACAACTCGAATAAAACGATGAAAAAATTGATTTGGAAATACGTAGTCTTTTGCATCATAAATAACTTGATTTTGTTTCAACGTGCTGTCTAAAAGTACTATATTTACTAATAGACGAGATTGTGATTGAAGAATTTTAATCCAATTTAATGGACACCTTTTCCATCAGCTTTAAGAGCACAGTCAGTAGCATGTCTGGACGAAATGTTTGATGAAAAAGATGGAGATAAAAGCTGGGGAAGGATGTACCACTACATCAGCACACAACAAAATGGTGGGGATGGCATACCAACATTAGTTGATGAAAATGATGGACAATATGGTTTTGATTTAGAAAAGGTGGAGGCCTTGAATAATTACTATGGATAAGTCTTTCAAAGAGAAAAAATAAATTCATTTATAGCATAGTTTTACTCGCCCTTCGAGGATCCCTACAAATTTTACGACATCATCTTTATAGTCTTCAGCTTTGATTTCCAATTTTGTTTTCATTGCATACTATTTTTCATTTTTTCTTTTTTTTAATTTTTGTATGATTTCGTTATCAATCATCATTTAGGTCTAACTATTTCTTTTTTCTACATTTTCTCATTCAAACCTAGTCAAATTATATTTATTTTGTTATTCTTTAAAATGTTGTTATAGATAATTTTTTTTATATTTTAATTAATTGATTTTTATTCTGTGTTTTTGCAATCTTATAATGTAAGACAGAGTCTTGAATAAAGATACAAATATATATATATATATGAATGATAAGAGGACAGAAATAGAGAAAGAAACTATCAAAGGCACGGATCGCAAAGGAAAAATTCACATCTCTAACAGGGTCATCCAATACATCATTCGAAATTTAGAAAATAACAAAGCACCTGGCATAGATGGGATTTCAAATAACTTTTTGAAAATTGCAAGAGATGAAATTTCATCTTATCTAACAATTCTTTTTCAAAATTCAGTTGATACGGGGGTTGTTCCAGTGGAATGGAAAAAAGCAATTGTCATACCAATTCATAAGGGGGGTGAAAGGGCAAAAATATCCAACTACAGGCCAGTAAGTTTAACATCAGCAGTTTGCAAAATCCTAGAAAGAATAATACAGTAGACATTGAAATCAAAAGTATAATTGAAAAAAAAGGGGGGGGGTTATTCAAGGAACAACATGGCTTTAGAAAGGGTTACTCTTGCACTACCCAATTACAAGGGTTTGTACAAGAGTTGTCAGACATACTAGACAAGGGGGGGAGAGTAGATGCAATTTTCTTGGATTTCGAAAAAGCGTTCGACAAAGTCCCGCACAAACTACTGTATTTATAAATAAACTCAAACTTATAACTAATGATGAAATCATTTCAAAATGGGTTGAAAACTTCCTAAGCAAACGGACACAGAAAGTAAAGGTTGGAAATGATTATTCAGATTAAAAAAAAAACAATTAAAGTGATTACTGATTAGTTGAAAGGATCAAAGACAAAATCTGGATTGGCGGGAGGAATAACAATCAGACTTGACGACAGGTGTATAGAGGAAGGCGTGGGAAAATAAACGGGATTTGAGCCAGGGTGAGTCTTTCGTGGAAGAGTTCGTGACAAGAAGAGAAGAACAAGAATGGGGTAGGACCCGTTAGGCATGCTGTGTAGGAAAGGGCAGTGGTCAACACAGGGTTGTCGGAGAGTGGGGTCATCACACTCCATTGGTGAAATACATTCAATTTTTTTTTAAAAAGTGAACACTCGCTATTTTTGAAAAATAAAATGAAAACATTATAAGCATCATCTATTCTTAATGAATACTTAAATTGAGGAAAATGGAAAACTCAAGAGAAAATAATAATTCTTGCTTATGCGAAAATGTTTCAACGATATGTCAGTGTGGCCCGTGGTCGATGTTGAATGTGTTGAACATGTTGAAGATGTTGAATATACCGCTGTTCCATGGAAATGGATGGAAATCAGTAAATGGAGAGCTAATAATGAAATGGACTGAATGTGATACCAATTGAACTGGTGGACTTGTTGCACGGGTCGTTGATAAGGAAGATGTTGGCAGAGACCTTGCAGAGGTAGACGATTCACTTATTGACGACGTATTTGAAGACGAGGAATTGTCCTTCTGACTATGACAACAATTATAACTTCTTGTGTTTCCCTCTAAATAAGATTGATCGATGCTGTTGCAATGATTGGCAGTTGACGATTTTGTTTCGGAATATTTGGTGACAAGACGGCCATGAAGTCTCAGTTCGTTAGTGTAAAGGCCCATTCACATTTTACAACAAAAATCAGGAGTAAACTTAGAATTAACAGTATTGCAATTATTTGGTGGTTTACACAACTACAATTTGGCAGTAAGAAACAGCCAATGAAATGGCTTGTTTACATCAGCAGTTTATCTGCTTTATCTTCCTCTGTGCAATTATGTGTAGTTTTTAGGTGAAGCTGTAAGTAGATGTGGTAGGCCCTGATATAATTCATTCCCTCAAAACTCAATTGTAATATCATGGATACAATTCAAACTGTGGCACAAAATATGGCGAATTAAATGGGGATATATTCAAGACAGCCTGTAGACATCGTCCTAACGACAGACGCCTGCGGCACGCTGAACGTTTACTCAAATCTGATTGGTTAGTGCATATGTAAGAATCAAGAGCAAGATCTGAAATTTGCAAACCTTGCTGTTCACTTCAATCATTGCTAATGCCAAGTTTACTCCTAATTTTGGTTGTGAATGGGCCTTTAGGGTTCAAAGACGGGTCGACAGCGAGGTCATTTTGCACCTGCCTTTATGCCTAGTGTGTATTTTGCCAACGTTGTCAACGTTTGTGATGGTTTCAAGCATATGGAGGAGAAGGGGAAGAAAGAGAAAAGTAAGAGATGACGATATCAAATAAAATGAAAGAAGACGATAGATGAAGAGGAAAGTGACAAGACAATGGAATCAAATAGAATACAAACGCAAGGCTCAGTACTCCCTTCATATACTTCGATCATCATCACCGAGACGTTCCGAACTTGGTCAATGTTACTCAATTTTACTCGATTCAATTTCTCGGGTCCAAACTCGGGTCATTTTTGGAGCGAATAAATTGCTCCCGGCGACAGCTCTGGAGATCACGGGGCGACGCAGACCCCCACATCAGAGTAATCAAGAGGTGCCGCTCCTAAACTGGCTAAAAGAATCAACCTCTGCCGTAATTTAGAAACAATTATTGGTATGAAGTATTTGATATCAATCAATGATCATTAAATGTAAATTGTGTCATTGTTCATCTTCTCTGTAGCAATGATTACACAAAATTATGATCATTGCTATTGATAACTTTATTGCCGCTTCAAAAATGTTGAACAGAGACATTTCATTACATACATTCATTTTATTTTCATTTTTAAATCATTTTATTCTTGTTTTTGAACATTAAATACGGGTACATACATTTTTCAATTGTTTTTTTCTCAAATTATATTTCACAAACAAGAAACGTGCATGAGAGAGGTCGATGCGCCTGAAAACCCTAATATTCATTCAGGAACTCTTGTGTGCGGGTTGCCTGGAAGAAGTTACGCAAGAATAAAATTAATAAATAAGTAATAAACTGGTGAGTCATAGAACATACAACAAAACAAAACAAAACAAGGTTCTAAATACTAATAATTAGCACAATAAATAAAAAAATCTATAACTTACATATATGATACTTTCAATCATTGTATTGTATTGTATTGTATTTATTCATGGTCAAGCAACAGAATTTACATTGTATAAACCAAGTCATATGATGAAAAATATAATCATAAATAATTAGAATAGTGAAACGAGAGTGAGATTGGTCAAAGAATCATCAAATGCGTCAATTACATAGAAAATATTCATTCAAGCTATGAAATGAGTTATTCAATAAGAAGTTCTTTAATCATCAAAACAAACAAAGAAAAAGTCATCATTGGAGAAATGAATGAATTCCCAACTGAAATTTTTCATCAAAAACCAACTCCTAAATCGCTGCTCATTTGCTCTTCAGAAGCCTTTAAATAACCAGTTGTTAACCTCTATTTCACTCTTGTTTGTAGGGTTGAACTAGAGTTATTTTGGAGTCAAAATGGACAAAATAACCTCTCTTTTACCAGTTAATAACCCTTAGTTCACTTGTATGCACTTGCAGATACTCTCAAAACAACCCTTCTTCATAGTTAAAGTTACAGTTCCTCAAGAAAAAAGGGAATTGAAAAGTTCCCAAAAAATTAAGTTCCTCTGAAAGATACCGAAGCAAATTTTTTCGTACGATTCAGAAGTATTTTCATGGGCGTTGGAAATAATATGGATATTTTTGTTCTCTCGTCAATAAAGTGATTTTCATTTAAATATTCGTCAGTTTACTATATGAATGAATCATAATTGTAAATATATTACTGATTTTTTTCTCGCCATATCTACTAGGCGAGAGAATATTCTCATGCCAATTTTCGAGAATTAGAAATGTAATTTATCAAAATATATCACCATACTTCGATTGATTGTGCTTCAAAATCATCTAGGTTTCTTTTCGATGATTTTTTTGTCTTTTGAAGCTCATAATCATGTTTCACCTGTCTAATCAATGGACCCACATAATGGTTGAAAAATCATACATCACATTTTTTAAAAAAATTTTTATCTTGGGTTTTAACGACGCAGTGTAATGATTACTAAGATCTATTGGCGTCGGATGAATGATTGATGAGATGATGAGATGAAGGTTTTTATGGGTAGTGGGAAGGATAGTGGGAAGGAAGCGGTCGTGGCCTATATTGTGGGAACCATCCCGGCATTAGCCTAGACTACAGAGGGAAACCACGAAAAACCCCTGTAAAGATGGACGGTGGCGGGAATCGAACACGGTCTGATATGTCCCTTCACCTCCCGAGTCACACGAAGCAAGTGAGCTAACCACTCAGCTACTGTGCCGGTATATATATATACATTGAATTACTAAATACCAGTTAGATGTAGGTGAATATAACGACCACCGAGTGAAATTGAAAGAGTAAATAATGAATTAATAATTTCATTCATTTGCTTACTTTACTATGCGTTAGTAAGTTCGACGACGTCGACATCGAAGTACCCATCAGTTTCCTCGGAACGCACAATACACATTTCGCCATAAAATTGCTACCTCTGATATTTTTTTCCTACAGGAAAAAAAAAGATGACTACCTGCCATGATGAAACAAATACTTTGATAGTAAAAATAAACCAGCACTAACCAATATTACACAGTTACACGCTAATCACCAGGAATGACCTTCTCTCGGAACACTGAAGTGAAATAACTCTATTGTGTTTACACCAGGCAAACGCGTTATGTGTTGCCGCGTTGATGGATGAGTTACTTATATTAACTTCAATCGTTGGATTGGTTATTATATATATATATATATATATATATATATATATATATATATATATATATATATACACCCTATATATATACACCTTGAGATCCAAACCATTACATCACTGCCATCTTATTTTCCATTATTAATTTCTATGATAATAAAGAAGGCTTTGTTTTAATTGTTTACAGTTACGAGGTGACACCTGTGGCTTGGATTTAATTGGTATCTTAATAGCAGGGATTTAAAAAAATTACATTATATATTTTTGTACATCAAAACGTCTGATCCGATTTGAGTCAAAGTTCGAAATAATGTGTATCATTATTATATTAAAATTCTCTGAGAATTTGAAATGTCTCGGATGAAAATTATTTCACGAATATTTTCCCTTGGATTATTCTAATGGGATTTTTGAAAACTTTAAAATGAGATTTCTCAGAAGTGGTTCAATCGATTGCGCCTCAAAACTATACAGTATCGAATTAGATGATGACACTTGTGTATGCCAAGTTTCAACTGATTTTGAATTTTCGTTTGACCTGTGGAGCGGGAAAAAAAACAAAAAAAAACAGTCACTTTTTTTTTTGGGTATGGTGAAATTGAGTCTGCTTTGCTCATCCAAAAACTCTCCCATGTGCGTCTTGAAAATTATCTCCATCTTATTGGCTATTGATGATGTCACCGGGTAGAGAGGAATGTCTTCAAAGGCAGAAGAAGCAGCTGCATATTAACGAAGGATGACGGTTCGATTGACAGTTTTCACCAACCACTCACACTTACGCTAGGTTGGTTCGAGCCATCAACTCCGTGACTCAAGAACGGGTGATAACACCGATACAACGGAATGATCGTAGGGTGAGATAAGTGCACAACAGATGAATAGGGAAATACGTCAAGGATGGGGAATAATTAGAGACATGTAAAAATAGCAATTGCTATAGAAGCGAAAAAATAGAAAAGTGCTTTGAAACATATTTTTCTAACATTTTTTCATGTTTCTATATATTTGATGTTGTTTGATCATGTTTTTGAAAAGACGACAAAGCGCTACAAACATCTGAATCCGCTATGTTTCAACGTATCGGCGATATAGACGCTATATATGGAATAAAAGCATTATAGATGCTATTTTCTGCAGAATATACCAATTGGGAAGTAAACGGGTGGAGTCAGTTGAGGAATTTCAAAAACCAAAGTGCATCTGCAAATGCAAGTGACAGATGAGGCCCTCGTAGGTTTAACGTGGGTGGTGGACACCATTTTCCTAAAACCATCAATTTGAGTGTTTAACTTTTATGTCTGTCTGTTGTATGTTATATAATGGTTTTGAGGGAACCGTATTGTTGTAACGCTACAGAATGTTGTTGCGCTACAAAACAATGGTTCAAAATAATAGATGCACCAAAGTGCTACTTTTCAAATTCTAAATGCTATGGAAAGTAAAAATAGACGCTATATTTACATGTCTCTAGGAATAATGCAAACTTGGAATAATGAGTGGTCACTGGCCAGACGATGGGCGGAAGTAATTAGGAAGATTGTGTTTATTTCAAAAATATGATACAAGACAAACATTCTACCTGCTATCATATGAAAATGAGACAATCTTTTTCTTTTTGTTATATGCCTACGTGAAGTACGGTTCGTTAAAAATGAACTTTGAAAGTAACGTGGATTCCGTTCCTGGTTACCACTGAAAAGGAACTGCGTTACGTTTAAGTTCCTGCTTTATAAAAGGAACATGTTCCTTTTGTCAAGTTCCTAGCCAACACCGAGTGCTAGTATATAAAGACCTGCAAGCCACCTTGTGGTCTAGTTCACAACAAGTGTCTGTCCAATCACTTGTTGCATACTAGCTCTAGATCATGCATCATGGCCAGCCCTATTGCACGAGTTCCTCCGAGTGAGCAACCTCAGGAATTCCCTACAGAATAAGACATTTCAGAAAGGAAGAGTACTGACGTATCGATGGTTAAATCACGGCCACCAACGAACCATCGAAGACTTTGGGTACTTTCCTCTCCACGCCATCAATCTATCTGAATGATCGTCACCAGACACAACCGAGGGATGATGAATGTCGAATGAAACAGCTGATATTTATGAATTATCACGTTGATACCTTATTGCCTGATGATGCAAATTTCAGTAACTAATAAGTATAGACCTATTCCAAGTACCGGTATTTGAAGAATATTCCAACTTGACGCCCATTTTGAGCCATTCAATGCTGACATACGATAGGCGAGGGAATCAATTAAGAGACTGTATTTATTAGAACGAAAATTTGATAACACGGACAAAAAATATATTATGATGCTATTGTGAACAAGCAAATGCATCTAGTCATTATGAAGCAACAAAAATTACTGATATCCCACCAAAAACTTGTTGCCAAGTACTGAAATATTTTAGCAACTACAATTACTTACTGATATAAAAGGTGTGAAATCAGAACTGTATGCCAAGTGTAACTTATTATTCATCAATATACTGCCTGGAAAATAACAGGAAACACTTCATATAACACCACCCCGAATTGAAGTAAAGTGCATGACGCTAAGAAATGGGTGACTTTACGTTCCTGACACGGGGAAACGTGATGTAATAGGAACACACTTCTTTCTTCTCAATAATGTCCATTTATTATTTGAAGTCAAATTTTCTGAGAAAATACAGTCAAAATAAAATATGTAGGGGGCCTATTAATTAATACTTTGAAATACCTAGTAGGTCCATGTGACCAAATTTTTATTTCCATGTAAATGAATTACCAACATACAAAATATATATATATTTTAGGATCTTTTATAACTTTGTTCAAAATTATTAGCGCAATACCCAACAGTCCCAAGTTGGGGCCCACGCATATAATCTAGGGAACGGAAATGGTTCACGGATAATTAATATGTAGATACCGTGAATCTAAGAAATGTTTCTCAACGGCAGGCCTGTGCCTATGAACAATGAGACTCTTGTTAGATGAGCGTAGCGAAGTCTCCATCCCACTCTTATAGGGCTTTGTCTGTGTTTGTTTGTGGGCACTGCACAGGTCGCAGGGTTTTACTGATCAACATGAAACTTTTTTTTGTACGGGCCAACTTTCACAACTTGGAACTGTATAGTTTTTGGAATCAATCGGTCGATTAGATTTTGAGAAATATCATGTTAAAGTTTTTAAAAACCCCATAAGATTAGGCTGGGTGAGAAAATTTGAAAAAATGAAACCTCTCTGAAAAGAATAAAATTTTCTCCGAGTGTTCAAACATGAATGATACACATAACCACCATTATGTAAGCAATTCGAATCAGCCGTTTCGAAGAAAAAGATTCAAATAACTGTTTTCATACATCAAATATACGGAAATGAGCCAAGATTCACTGCTTCCTAGATTCGATATTTGCCCAAGCATTAAATATTCTTCATATTTGTCAAGGTGTGTAGAGTACCAGAGAAGATAAAGTAGCAATTAGATGAAGGACAAAGTGTGTAGAAGACCAGAGTCAATAAAGTAGCAAATGTAGGACTGTTATTATACCTTATTCAGATATCTCACTCATCTTACAACGCATATTTCACGTTTGCCTAGTAGTAGGCCTACGCGACCACCGACTCATTTTCTTCATCAGTAATGTCTGTGGGAGTGAACTTTCACTTTGACTGGCTGTACGCGTAGAGAAATGATTGCAGAAGGCCAAGTAGGAAGTGTACTTTGACTGGCTGTACGCGTAGAGAAATGATTGCAGAAGGCCAAGTAGGAAGTGTACTTTGACTGGCTGTACGCGTAGAGAAATGATTGCAGAAGGCCAAGTAGGAAGTGTACTTTGACTGGCTGTACGCGTAGAGAAATGATTGCAGAAGGCCAAGTAGGAAGTGTACTTTGACTGGCTGTACGCGTAGAGAAATGATTGCAGAAGGCCAAGTAGGAAGTGTACTTTGACTGGCTGTACGCGTAGAGAAATGATTGCAGAAGGCCAAGTAGGAAGTGTACTTTGACTGGCTGTACGCGTAGAGAAATGATTGCAGAAGGCCAAGTAGGAAGTGCACTTTGACTGGCTGTACGCGTAGAGAAATGATTGCAGAAGGCCAAGTAGGAAGTGTACTTTGACTGGCTGTACGCGTAGAGAAATGATTGCAGAAGGCCAAGTAGGAAGTGTACTTTGACTGGCTGTACGCGTAGAGAAATGATTGCAGAAGGCCAAGTAGGAAGTGGAGAACATATGGAACTACTATAAACACATTACAATGGAAGTGAGATTTATTTAGCCTCAAATTACAATTCATGAGTATTCAGATAGAAAGCATTTCATGGACATAATGAATCCTGGATCTACAGTTGAGACCTGGATCTACAGTTGAGACCTGGATCTACAGTCGAGACCTGGATCTACAGTGGAGACCTGGATCTACAGCTGAGACCTGGATCTACAGCTGAGACCTGGATTCATCCTCGTCCGACGTGTTGGGGTTCTACGGGATTGAGCCTCAAGGCTGGAGATTCATCTTTGCAGCCTCATGTCGAATGACGTTGATTAATTCTTGATTGACCAGGAATATGAAGCGGAGACTGGCAATCTGAAATGAAAAACCATAACACAATCAATGAGTGCATTGAAGGAATTATGTTGGGTTTGAATGAGACCCAGAATCATGTGATGAATAAAGGTGCGTTTACTCTCGTGCCTTGTACTACGAGCAACCGGCAACGTGCGCTGACCAATCAGAGAGCGAGTTTCTCCCGGTTGCATCAACACTTGCTACGTGCGCCAAGAGATGGCCATCTTTTGTAGTGACAACAAGTGCTGAGACTAGGGATAACATCGATTAAGAATCGATTCTGATGTAAAACGATTCTCAAATAAAAAAATTGATCTTTCCCAAAAAAATATTTCTTTTTTTTTTCCTGTTCAGTGCTGTACTTCTTTATGTCGTAATAAGTGTTCATTTCGTTGTCTATATTATTCTGTATTGTTGAGATATTACTATCTGGACAAAAGCTATCCCTTCGGTTACGTCTGACGGCCGAACGTTGACGGAAATACTCGAATGGTACAGTACAGTTCAAAGAAGTCTCTAGCAGCTATTTTTCACGTGAACGCCTTGGGAAGGTTGAAAAAAAAAGTTTCAAATTACACTACTTTTTTGAGGATAAACTTTTTTTTTCCAATTTTTTTTTTCAATTTTTTTTTTCAAAATCAATTTTTATTGATTCTGGAGCATAGAGAATTGATTCCCGATTTTGAGAATCGATGTCATCCCTAGCTGAGACGCACAATGCAACGGGTAGTTTTGTTTACTTATCCAAACTGTCAGAACCAACTTGTCGCCTGCTATTCATGAACCAGTCTGCACGAGATATCATGTCAGTTGTCAGCATGTTATTAATAGAGCTGTGCGAGCCGGCTCTTTATTAGTTCGAGCGAGCAGAGAGGTTTTTGCTTGAATTTCGAGCAAATAACAAGTGAGCACACTTTAAAAATAGATGTTCGAGTAGTTTTCTTCGAGCAAGCAAGTGAATTTGCTCGAATTTTACGTAAAAAATTCAAGCGATAAAATACATTATTTTAGCTCACAAATTTTTCATCAAGAATTGGCCTAGATTAGTTTTTTAATCAAATGTTTTGCAAGCCATGTAGGTCTATGTGTATAGGCCTAAGAAAGTTAAGGAAGAAAGAAGGTAAGTTACACATCAGCATAATAAACAGAAGGCCTTGAATCCTCTCCCATAAATATGTCACCTTTATCATCATCACTATTCATTCTTAAGAGGCCGCAGGCGCTCGTATTTCACGCCGCAAACTCTCACGGCCGTAATTTTTGAGATATCAATATGATTGTTTTTGCATTCTGTTGATAATTGAAAGAGGGAGGTTTTCGCATTTACAGAATTCCGAACAACAAATTTGTAATTTTTCAAATTCTTCAAATGGAAAATGAAAAAATTTCTAGTTAACGGAAACCTAGATATATATTTTTGAATACCGAAAAATAATATGGACTGTGAAATATATCAAAAGTGTGAGTAAGAGCATTAACGGCGTTTACGAGAATATGAGTTCGGCGGGCTAGTCTATGGGCTGCGCCCAGCACACGATGCATGTTGAACTCGAGTCGGAAGCGAGCGAACAACGAGCGCGTGTAGCGCGCCTGCGGCCTCTTAAGCTAGGATCCCATAGCAATTTTTTCACGTGACGTCCGTTGAAACATCGGCCGACGTCAACTTTCCACCAATCACGCGCAAGAAAAAACAACGGAGGGAGGCAACGATTTTTCGCCGTCCAAGTAGAGCCAACTCCAACATTTTCACGTCCGTCACGGCACGGCACGGCACGATTTGGATATTTTTAGAACTCGCGAAGGCGGTGATCTGTTCGACCCAATATTCGACCTTTTAAATTTGATTGTTATCCTCAAAAAGTTGAAGTCTTTGCCAGTAGAATGCGTACTTGAAGTGGCGTGAGAGAAACGGCATGGGAACACGATCTATTTCACATCAACGATGCCGTCCGATGTTTCAACGGACGTCACGTGAAAAAGTCGTTATGGGAACCCAGCTTTACTTGTAAATTGTAACTTGTAATCTCAAAAAGCACAATAGAAAAACAACCGAAACTGCGCAAAAATGCGTGTTTTAACACGATGAGATGATCTGAAAATCAAAAGTTCTTGGCGATTGGCGGAGTAGAAGTGGGATCAGAAATTCATAATTTCTTACGGCCGATGCACTCGCTCACGAGCGATCAGAGCGCAAAATAATGTAAGGGATTTTTTTTCTCAGGTTGGTAGTATACGATGCGTCATAACTCTAGGCGGGATCAATATCGCAACCTAACCTGAAAAGTTGAAACATCGCGATTTGTGAAGTTGAGTGATTTTATTCTCGAAAATCGTTCGAGACTCGAAATTTCGAGCAGATCTCTCAGCCTATTCGAGTCGAGTTCGAGCACAATCTCTGCTCGAACCTGGCTCGAGATCTCGAGTCTCGCACAGGCCTAGGCCTAATTACTTGTGTAATCAATGTTCCAGCAGTATTAGGAGGCTCACATAGTTTGATTGGATACAACTGGTGGAGGTTTGAAGAATTGTTCAGGGTAACGTAACAACAATTTGAAGTGTAACTATGACGACGTCACGGCTCTCAACAGTGAGCGTATCGGTGCTCGGAGCGCATGTTGCTTGTAGCTCAAAGCAAAGAGCAAACGTAGGCTTTGGTCGATCAAATGATGGAAAGATTACGTGTGAGGTTATTGTTTGACGGTGGGAAGGAAGCGCTCGTGGCCGTCCTGGAGGAGCTATCCGCGTGTCTGACGCAGAGCATGCTTTACAAGGTCGTCGAGCCACGCCGCTCTCGTTGTGACCAGGCAAACGCAAAATACTTGTTGTAAGATGAGCAAGATATCTAGATGAAAGCGCTATATAACCCCGTCGTTGATGCGCCGTAAAACCCAAATATTCATTCATTCATTCATCTAGATGAAGTGTAGTCCAAAACTCTACACACCTTGACTTGTATAAAATATACTTCATCAGGCAATTATCAAATCCAGAAAGCAGTGAATCTCGGCAACATAATTCTGCTATTATTTCTATCTATTTGATGAATAAAAACAATTCATTTTCATGAAAACAGCTGGTTTGAATTGCATACAAATTTGCTAGGGCCTATAGTGTGTATAGTCTTTTTTTTCTATATTGGGTTTCAACGACGCACTGCAATGATGCCTGAGATCTATTGGCGTCAGATGAATGATTGATGGGATGATGGTTTCTTAGGTATTGGGAAGGATAGTGGGAAGGAAGCATTGGTGGCCTATATTGTGGGAACCATCCCAGCATTAGTCTAGACTACAGAGGGAAACCACGAAAAACCCCTGTAATAATGGACGGTGGCGGGGATCAAACCAGGTCCGATAAGCCCCTCACCTCCCGTATTACATGAAGTGAGTGTGTTAACAACTGCACTGCATGTGCCGGTATAGTGTGTATTACTTGTGTGTTCACATTTAGGACAAATTTGATTATTTTCTGATTTTTCTTGCCCAACCTGTCTTATCGGTCTTTTAAAAACTTTGAAATGGTGTTTCTCAAAAATAGTTCAACCAATTCAAATAAAAACCTACACAGTTCTAAATTGGATAAGTCAAAAAGGGGAAAATAAATAAATAAACAACGGATGAAGTTTCATGTTGATGAGTCGAACTGTGCGACCTGTGCAGTGCTTACAAATGTGATGAAGCGGACATAAGATGGTATTATTTTAGTATTAATTTATAACGTATACAGTCGAACCCACATATAACGAACTCGGTTTTAACGAAATTTCGGTTTTTACGAATTAATTTCCATTCCCCTTCAAATCTCCTATCCTTACAATGTTAAATAAAGACCTATAACGAAGTGATTTATATTTCGAAATTCGGTTATTACGAATTTTTTGTCACTTTACAGCATATTTTGCTCATTATTTTCAGCTATTTCCAACAAAATATTCGAAAATCGGAGCATTTTGCGTGAATTTATTTTCAGGTTACATTTATTTTGAACGGACTGTAGGCTACATCGTAGCAGCTGGTGACGCGTACAGCTCGTGGTCATAACTCTTGCTGCACCCCCCTCCCTCCCCGTCCCACGCACAGTGGAACGGCCGATAACCAAACATTCGCTCAACGCGCGCTAAATAATAACGACATCTAGATCATAGATAAGACATCTTCAATGACTTTGTTTATCTATTTTTTGTTTACATTCCTTCATTTCCATTCGTGATAGTGTCCTGTAACCTAGGAAATAAAACACGAGAAGTGGGGAGTGGTGGTGTCATGTGATAGCAGATGATAAGTTCTTTATGAAAGGACATTGTTGTTTTCCATTACTTTCTACAAACATACTAAGTGATGATACGATGCGATGATAATATGTCACCTAATACAGTACTATTCTAGGGCCTAAGTCGTAAATGTAGGTCTATCTTTATAAATCTCTAAAATTCAAGTGCTGTTATGAAAAAGAGCAATAAATCTCTATAACGAAATTCTGTTTTTACGAACAGATTTTCATTCCCCTTGAAATTCGTTATATGCGGGCTCGACTGTAGTATAATTTTAGTCCCTACCTTTCACCAGTACCGTATCATTACTGTACTTGGTCACTAACCTACTTTAGGTATAGTATTTAAACTCACCCCTAATTATTAGACGGGAGACTTTGCATTTTGCTCCTGACTCGTCGTCACACATCACGCTCGACGATGCGGCAAGTTTAATTATTATTATTTGCAATATAATCTTATTTTCAATAAACATAAACTAGAGCCATGCTTTGAATTCTGAATTCTTTATTCTTTCTTTTCTTATACTGCCCTTTCACTCGGGCTATTTTGACAGGTTCGCGCATATTTGCTCGCGCAGGGAATAATGACGTCAAGGTCTGGTATGTACTGCACTCTGGTATCTAAAATTTCAACTTTGAACTAATGTCATTCTGCCACAATCTTTCAATTTCCTGCTACGTTATTGAGGTTATGTCATATTTACATTTCGACTAGGGCTTTCGGGCTTACCGAGGTTCAAACTTGAACAATATGTATGTTATCCCAAGCAATAAGCATCATTCAAGAACTTGTCCTGATGATATTCCGTAATATAATTGAATAAAATCCTGCATATTATTGTCATAACAAAGTTAGTGAACTCACAGTCACGGTCCAATTGAATGCGCGCGTAATTTAAATTCTCGTAAGAAATTCCCAAAGTTGTTGGTATCTTCGCAGATATGACATGTCAAATATAGACTGATATACTTGAATGTCTTTGGAAAGTGACGCCATGGTCTGGAAACAACGGCACCATCGGCTATTTTGTGAACTAAAATAATTGGACATCGTTTAACACGGGAAGCATACCCCGAGTGAGAGGGCAGTATCAGAGAAGAATGATCTGGTTAAAGAAGGCTGTGCTTTGAATTCTGAATTCTTGCCTCACGGCAAGAGAAGCCATGCCTCGCCTTCTTCCTTCCATATGGGTTGTTAATTACTGGTGACAGTGCTATCAAACCCCGCTCTACAATACTGGTGACAGCGGTGCGGCAAGAGGACCCATGCCTCGCCTTCTTCCTTCCATATGGGTTGTTAATTACCCACAAAATTAACTGGTGACAGTGCTATCAACCCCCGCTCCACGACAACAGACGCACAGGACAGAAAACACAGAGAAGAATCCGGTTGGCAAGAGTGGAGACCGATATTCACCTCGATGACAGAGTTGTTGTTGAGCCGGAACTTGTTCCCAGCCAGGATCGGCCGCCCGTCGACGTAGATGGCTCGCTTGCCCTCGCTCGAGATGAAGAAGTCTCCGTTGTTGCGCAGACGTATCGTTCCTTGGCGCCGCGACACTTTCCACGCCGGCCCCTCCAGCGACAGGTCAATGTCCACGCTGTGATCGTGCGTGCTGCGTCCCACTGTGATCTGACAACATCCAAACCCGATCATTTGTTTCCCAGTTGATCTTTCAACTGCTACACACGCAATATCCTGTTGTCAATTACGCGTTGTACTGATCATCTTCTACCGGACTGTAAACTGCGGTTATCGACTTTATTTTTTTTGTGCTCTCGCGCGATCTATTAGTTGTATACAGTGAAAAATCTATCGATCATACCCGGATCCGTTGTTGAAATTACAAAATTGTCATGACCTCAATTTCCCGGCACAGATACGAGGAGACCATTAAGAGATACGGGAAATTAAATGGAGCCACATGTTTCCGAGTCGGGCAGTCAATCACATAGCAAGCCGTGACAGTCTGTTTCAATGGACTACGTATACCACAAGGTCGGGAAATGGTTCAGGCAAACCGTTTCAGGCTGAATTGGTTCACAGATGACGATATACCTGTCGGTTTTGGTGTAAAACACTTTGGTTCCAACCCAGTTTGGAAAGTGAATTGGATAACTCGATACGATTGATATACACGTCAAACCGATTCAAGACAAGATCTTCTATATCATTGTAAATATATAGAAGGCCGTGCTCAAGGTAATCTTGACCGATTCACAAGGCGCTGCTAATATTCAAAATGGCTGGCGTTGAAACGTTTTGCCAAACTGTTTCTGAATTGTTGTGATGTACACACATTTGTTGAACCGTTTCAGCGTGAATAGGTTTGGCTGAACCGTTTCCCGATGTTGTGGTATACGAAGTCAATGTCATGTTGGGGTTGGAAGGTTTGACCTTGAGTTGTGGCAACAGTTCAGAAACAAACACCAACCTTTGTTGCTAGTTTGAAATTCGATCGCTGCTCTGCTTATACAGTACAACATGAAACTATACATCATGCCTTCTGTAAACCTCAGATATTAGCATTTTAGATGACCGTTGTTACAGCTGGACCGGCGTGAACGTAATTCTCTGAACATGGTTATTTCCTTGTATCACTATAATTTACTTCAACTAGGAGAACGCGGGATGCGCGTTGTGAGATGAGCTTAGAAGTATGGGAATCCAGAATGAAAAATATTCTGTCAGCTCAATCCACATATACGGACCTTGGATTACTTCAAACGTTCAAGAACCTCACCTGCAACTTGTTGATATTTATAGTAACCTGCAACCTGTCGCATAAACACTTTGCAAAACCAATTGATCCAAATATTCAATAAAATGTACACTTTTATTGCGTTTTCTTTGTCATTTCTCAACCAATTGTTGCAAACATCTCTGAAAAGGTGTATAATAGTATCGTTCATATTCGGTCAAAATTTGAGAGCTTTTAAAAAATTCTTGTTTTTCAAGTATTTTTCCTCCGGGTTATTCTTACAAGGATTTTTCAAACTTTCCGATTATTTTCCGGAAAAACCTTCCAACCGATTTCTCTGAATAACAATCCCAACCTATTCTGTTATTACAGAAATATGTAGAAAAAGTTTCAAGTCGATAGGAATTTTTCCTGACCTGTATATGCCGCGTACAAAATTTAAAAAAAAACAACAACATAAAAAACAAGCCCATTTTTTTTCGGAATGTGAAATGGAATCTTTGCTACGCTCATCTAATAATTTACTAATTTACATAATTCAATTATAATGTGTTCCGGACTTTCGGAAACTGAAAGACTTTTATCTATGGCGGATAATAATGGTCACAGACTGCGCAGTCTTGGTGTTGAAGTTCATTGGTTTTAAATAATTAAAATGGGGTGGTAAGATCGCCCTTGTGGTGCCTCGTCCAAACGATCCTATCTTTCATACATAGCCCAAATCGGGGCACAATGATTTTGTATCAAGTTTCGATATTATTAAAAAAAAAAAAAAAGTTTGAAATCAAACTGTAGATGTTCCAACTCAAACTCTGTCAAGATGTCCCGAACTTTCCGCCTGCTAAGAATGTCGCCGCTATCAGCAGATCGGCCTCGAGTGAGACAACCAACAGTCCATCCGAGGAGATCTAGCCAAACATCAGTTTCTTGGTGATAACTTCTGAACGGTACCAGATATCAACATTCCAATAAGCGAGAAACACAGATCACTATAATAGCTCCAAGATGATGTGAGTTGTGACTATTCAAGTCATGTCGCTTAACTCAGCTAAACAGTGTGTTTTTCAGCTGTAAACGCTTGAAAGTTATGCGACATGACTTGATGAGTGACTAGCGCATGCAGTATTGCCAACAGATTCCTTTCTGTCGAGGCGCAGAATATTCAGACATTTGAAAAACAACATTTCCCGTATTATCAATACTGTATTGAAATATTCATCCCTGGAGTGAAGTGGAATGGTGATCTAATTATGCGGATGGCTATACAGGAAGATGGGAAAAAAATGAACTTGTGTCCTGTTGTGTACCTCCCTGGAGCGCATGAGATAGCGCACGAGGTGTTACCTACCTCTCTGGAGCGCATGAGATAGCGCACGAGGTGTGACCTACCTCTCTGGAGCGCATGAGATAGCGCACGAGGTGTGACCTACCTCTCTGGAGCGCATGAGATAGCGCACGAGGTGTGACCTACCTCTCTGGAGCGCATGAGATAGCGCACGAGGTGTGACCTACCTCTCTGGAGCGCATGAGATAGCGCACGAGGTGTGACCTACCTCTCTGGAGCGCATGAGATAGCGCACGAGGTGTTACCTACCTCTCTGGAGCGCATGAGATAGCGCACGAGGTGTGACCTACCTCTCTGGAGCGCATGAGATAGCGCACGAGGTGTGACCTACCTCTCTGGAGCGCATGAGATAGCGCACGAGGTGTGACCTACCTCTCTGGAGCGCATGAGATAGCGCACGAGGTGTTACCTACCTCTCTGGAGCGCATGAGATAGCGCACGAGGTGTGACCTACCTCTCTGGAGCGCATGAGATAGCGCACGAGGTGTGACCTACCTCTCTGGAGCGCATGAGATAGCGCACGAGGTGTGACCTACCTCTCTGGAGCGCATGAGATAGCGCACGAGGTGTTACCTACCTCTCTGGAGCGCATGAGATAGCGCACGAGGTGTGACCTACCTCTCTGGAGCGCATGAGATAGCGCACGAGGTGTGACCTACCTCTCTGGAGCGCATGAGATAGCGCACGAGGTGTGACCTACCTCTCTGGAGCGCATGAGATAGCGCACGAGGTGTGACCTACCTCTCTGGAGCGCATGAGATAGCGCACGAGGTGTGACCTACCTCTCTGGAGCGCATGAGATAGCGCACGAGGTGTTACCTACCTCTCTGGAGCGCATGAGATAGCGCACGAGGTGTGACCTACCTCTCTGGAGCGCATGAGATAGCGCACGAGGTGTGACCTACCTCTCTGGAGCGCATGAGATAGCGCACGAGGTGTTACCTACCTCTCTGGAGCGCATGAGATAGCGCACGAGGTGTGACCTACCTCTCTGGAGCGCATGAGATAGCGCACGAGGTGTGACCTACCTCTCTGGAGCGCATGAGATAGCGCACGAGGTGTTACCTACCTCTCTGGAGCGCATGAGATAGCGCACGAGGTGTGACCTACCTCTCTGGAGCGCATGAGATAGCGCACGAGGTGTTACCTACCTCTCTGGAGCGCATGAGATAGCGCACGAGGTGTGACCTACCTCTCTGGAGCGCATGAGATAGCGCACGAGGCGGCCGCGGAGGACGGCCAGCGTCTGGTTGTCGAAGTCCGGCGGGCTGATCCCGGTCACGGAGTCGACGAGCACTTGCCAGCGTCCGATCTCGTTCTCCAGCTTGCGCATCTCTTTCTTCCCCTTCCTGGACAACAACAATCAGCGTCAGCCCCTCTGAAGCTCTCGGCAACGCACTCGTGCGCGACTAGGGATGTCCGAGGGTATCAAGCGAAACCCGGGTCCAAACAATTACCAGCGGGGAGTCAATATTTTTGTTCTGGTCTTTATTTCCCTGTGTATGATGTTTTTGGTCTGGCCTGTATGTGGATGCGCGCTCGACTCACGCACCCACCTGTCGTCACTACAGCGTGTCACTCATGAGACCTTGACAGGCAGAGTCGGTCAGATGACAGAGACACACAATGCTCGTAGCAAGTTGACTAGATGACTAGACATGTCTGAGATGCCGTTGGACTGGAAGTGTGGCATTACTTTAAATCTGCTTTCAACATTTGATTGTTTCCCTGTCATTGTGAGGAAAGGAATATTATTGAAGAGACATTTGCCTATTGAAATTATGGTCACAGACAGCGCAGTCCTGGTGTTGAAGTTCATTAGTTTTAAACAATCAAAATGGGGTGGTAAGATCGCCCTTGTGGTGCCCCGTCCAAACGATCCTATCTTTCATCCATAGCCTTAATTGGGGAACAATGATTTTGTATCAAGTTTAGATGTTATTAAAATTTTTTTAATTTTTTTTTTGGCATGCCATGTTGCCACACGAGAGCGTATGGACACCACGCCTACCTGTCGGCTTGATCCAGATTCTGTTCGCTCCGCACATCTCTTGGATCCGCTAGCTCCGCATCCGCCATCAGCTCCTCGGCGTCCGAGAAGTTCAGCACGTGCTCTCCGCGGGGCAACGATTGCACTGGAGAACAAACATACCCTCGGGGTAGAGTCGGCTCACACGGCACGCGCTGGCGAGGAGCGTGAGGAGCGACAAGGATGGAGAAGAAGAGAAGCAGGACAAACTGGGAGACGAGAGATCATCGTTCAACATGGAAAGCGAGAGAGACACCTCACGCGGAAATGTTATTTGGTAACTGCTAGGCAAGACCCATGTATTTATTGATTTATATTGGGTTGAACGACGCACTGTACTGATGACTACGATCTAATGGCGTCAGTGAATGACATATGGGATGAAAGTGATAGTTTTTAGATGTTGGGGAGGAGTCGGTCGTGACCTGTTGTTAAGGAACCACCCCAGTACTGATCTGAACGACAGGAGGAACCAGGGAAAACACCTGAAAGAACGAATCAGAGTGGAGTTACGATATTGTATTTGAATAGTGGGGTACTATCATCCTTTTCCCCTTTCACTAAAATACTAGGCCCTACCCTCCATGGAAATATCGGTGTATATTAGGGAAAGGATATTTTTGTTTTGGGTCAGATCTATGATCATCAATAACGTAACGGGATGACATGGCGTGAGTCCTATCCTTTTAACATTAGGTCGTTTTCACCATGATGGAATCAGCGCTTTCGTGTACACTTCTGAGTATCATGTACGTGTATCATGGTATCATGATAAAAGTATCATGTTACACTGATTACCAACACGAACACTTTGAGACATTCTGTTTATCATCAATCAACAATGCTATGTATGGCTGATTTGTCTATAGGGGGCTACTCATTCAACACTAGGAAGAGGCTAGATAAAAATGAATGTAAACACATTTATGTGTATTTATTTGCTTCAATATTGATGACCGCCTGTGCATCAATTCTGACAACGATTGGGGGTTCGCTCTATACTGTAACATTGGACGACCAGTGTTTAATGGCAACTGTTTTGATGATGAACAGATGTGTTGAAGTGTTTGTCTTGTTATTCAGTGTAACACAAGAATCTAAAAGTATCATGTTTGCTTCAGCACTGACCACTGTCTGTGCATGAATTCTGACGACGATTGTGGGTTCGCCCTATGCTCTAACATTGGACGACCGGCAGTGTTTCACGGCAACTGTTTTTATCGCAAAATGTGACGTTTTTTCTTACTTATCTTTATGAGACGCATGTGACTTTTTGATGACGTAAAAATAGCAAGCTGGACTGTGACGAGAATTGATGCATTTGACTTTCATTTTTGGAGATTTTGTGCGCGCGTATAAGTCGCACCCTCTTTGAGTTCTCAAATTTCTAAATATACTTGCGACTTATATGCGAGTAAATACGGTATATGTCCAACATGGCCGGCGAGATTGTAACGAGCGCATGTCGCTAGTAACGTACCTCGGTGAGGCGTGACTCACCTATCTGGTCTGGCAGCAGGTGGTACTGCTTGATGAGCAGCCAATGACTGAGCAGGGCCTTGGGTGAGCGTGCCGGGTGGAAGACGTGGGCGTTGTGCTCAAACAGAGTCTGGAAAGTCTGCACGGTGGGGTGTGACGACTGTTGACAAACAGAGCAACACAGTCAGCAAGCTGCCGAGATGAAACCACAATGGGCATGCTTCATTTCGTACGTGAATTAGTGGTGCCTTCGTATACCCGGGTACCCGGGTAGGATCCAGGTATTGGCATACCCGGGTAGGATCCAGGTATTGGCATACCCGGGTAGGATCCAGGTAATGGCATACCCGGGTACGATCCAGGTATTGGCATACCCGGGTAGGATCCAGGTATTGGCATACCCGGGTAGGATCCAGGTATTGGCATACCCGGGTAGGATCCAGGTATTGGCATACCCGGGTACGATCCAGGTATTGGCATACCCGGGTAGGATCCAGGTATTGGCATACCCGGGTACGATCCAGGTATTGGCATACCCGGGTAGGATCCAGGTATTGGCATACCCGGGTAGGATCCAGGTATTGGCATACCCGGGTACGATCCAGGTATTGGCATACCCGGGTAGGATCCAGGTATTGGCACACCCGGGTAGGATCCAGGTATTGGCATACCCGGGTACGATCCAGGTATTGGCATACCCGGGTAGGATCCAGGTATTGGCATACCCGGGTAGGATCCAGGTATTGGCATACCCGGGTAGGATCCAGGTAATGGCATACCCGGGTACGATCCAGGTATTGGCATACCCGGGTAGGATCCAGGTATTGGCATACCCGGGTAGGATCCAGGTATTGGCATACCCGGGTACGATCCAGGTATTGGCATACCCGGGTAGGATCCAGGTATTGGCATACCCGGGTAGGATCCAGGTATTGGCATACCCGGGTAGGATCCAGGTATTGGCATACCCGGGTACGATCCAGGTATTGGCATACCCGGGTAGGATCCAGGTATTGGCATACCCGGGTAGGATCCAGGTATTGGCATACCCGGGTAGGATCCAGGTATTGGCATACCCGGGTAGGATCCAGGTATTGGCATACCCAGGTATTGGCATACCCAGGTATTGGCATACCCAGGTATTGGCATACCCAGGTATGAATTTTCACACCCGCGGGTATCGATGTTTTTTTAATGCAATACAAGCGTGTGATAAGTGACAAAAAACAATAACAATGCAATGCAAACAATAACAATGCAATACAACAGTAAAGTTATCTATAATCTCCTGCTTCCTTATCTCTCAATCACATCTGTTGAACATCCCATCTCTCGCACCTGACAGCTGACTTGTTGTCAAGCTAGGGCTGCTCTTCAACGGGCTCGGATGTTAGCCAATAAGCGAGCGTCATCTAGACCGTCTCTCCCCAGAGCGCGGCAGCCGCAATGGCGCAAATTCGAACGGGATGGTGGAAATTTTAGTATACTCTGGAAAACAACGCTTTCTCCGAAATGTTTAATACCCGGGTATTTTTGGCGGGTCATCGGTTCCAAGATGTGATACCAGGAGGCATCGCTGACGTGAATATGACTTGCACGCGTGTAGCTCTTGAAATCAACTGCATGAATGGTGATAATAATTGATACAAACAAGTCAACATTCCTAGTTGACATGACTGTCTCTTGTATGATAGATAGAGACATGTAAACATAGCTTCTATTCTTCTTTCCATAGCATTTAGAATCTGAAAAGTAGCACTTTGGTGCATCTATTATTCTGAAACATTGTGTTTTGTAGCGCAACAACATTCTGTAGCGTAACAACAGTAAAACCACTAGATAACGTACAATAGGCATACAAGAGAAACACCCCAATTGATATTTTCTAGAAAAATAATCCCCACAAGCGGGTTGAAGCGACGCCTCATCTGCCGCCTGCATTTTCAACCACACTTTATTCAAAATTCCCCAACCAACTTCACCCATTTAAACCTTAATTGACATAATTTGATAAAAAGATAGCATCTATAATGCTTCTATTCTGAATATAGCGTCTATATCGCCAATACATTGAAACATAGCAGATTCAGACGTTTGTAGCGCTTTGTCGTCTTTTCAAAAACATGCTAGAACACCATCAAACGTATTGAAACATGAAGAAATATCACAAAAACATGTAAAAAAAACGCTTTTATAACAATTACTATTTTTCCATGTCTGTAAGGATCGCTAACAAGTCGCCGTGACTAAATCGGTCACATATCAGCTTGAAGCTAGTTGGATGAGCGAAGCGAAGACTCAATTACACTATACCAAAAAAAAAAGTGCCCGTTTTTTCTTTTCTTTTTCTTTTGTTTTTTTGTTTTTTTGTTCGCGCTCCACAGGTCAGACATAAATTCAAAATCAGTTGAAACTTGGCACACACATGAACCCCTATCTGACTTGATGCTGTATAGTTTTGAGGCGCGATCGGTTCAACAACTTCTGAGAAAACTCATTCCAAAGTTTTCAAAAATCCCATTAGAATAAGCCAGAGGAAAACATTCGTGAAAAATATTTCATCTGAGAGGATTCAAATTCTCAGAGAATTTCAATCTGATAATGATACACATTATTTCGAACTTTTACTCAAATCGGATCAGCCGTTTCGATGTAAAAAAATATATAATGTTATTTGTGTCAATTATTCAAAGCTATTAAGATACCTATTAAATCAAAGCAACAAGTGTCACCACTTGATTGTAAACGATTAAAACAAAGCCTTCTTTATTATTATATAAATTATTAATGTAAAATAAGATGGCAGTGATGTAATGGTTTGGATCTCAAGGTGTATATATATTAGGGATAACATCGATTAATCGAGAATCGATTAAGAATCGATTCTGATGTAAAACGATTCTCAAATCAAATAATCGATTTTTCCAAAAAAAAATTTTTTTTTTTTTTTTTTTTTGGTTCAGTGCTGTACTTCTTTACGTTGTAATAAGTGCTCATTTCGTTGTCTTTATTATTCTGTATTGTTGAGATATTACTATCTGGACAAAAGCTATCCCTTCGGTCACGTCTGACAGCCGAACGTTGACGGAAATACCCAAATGGTACAGTTCAGTTCAAAGAAGTCTCTAGCAGCTATTTTTCACGTGAACGCCTTGGGAAGGTTGAAAAAAAAAGTTTCAAATCACACTACTTTTTTGAGAAAAAAAAAATTTTTAATTTTTTTTTAAAATTTTTTTTTTGATTTTTTTTTAAATTTTTTTTTTTTCAAAATCGATTTTTAATCGATTCTGGAGCATAGAGAATCGATTCCCGATTTTGAGAATCGATGTCATCCCTAATATATATATAATAACCAATCCAAAGATAAGTTGATATGTTCCAGCTCATCCATCAACGCGGAAACACATAACGCGTTTGCCTAGTATTAACTCACAGCTTTGACCGTGGCCAAGAGTTCTTCCTCCGCCTTGCTGTAGAGGGCCTTGGCCTGGACGCTGGCTATGATCTCGGGGTGGAGGTTCCTCATGGCGGCCACCGCTATCCTCGACACAGATGGCTCGTAGAGCAGGGCGTACCAGCGCTGTTGCAGCTCCTGGACCGTGAACCTGCACGAGAACTTCAAGCCCCGGTGGACCACGCGCAGGTCGTTGGTCTGAAACACAAGGCTGGCCTACATACAGGGGCAGGACACGGCTCTATCCTCGTCATAAACATCATGTTGACAGTACAATAGTCCTACAAACACGAGACTGGAACTGGAATAGCCGGGAATCTTCAAGGACTGAACCCGAACCCTTATTTTCAACAACTAGAAACTGGAACCAGGAATCAACATGGGTTCTGGGATATTTTATTACATGACTGGTGAATTAAGTCGTGCCACTTCAACATGGCTCGTTTTGCTAGAATTCGGATGGAAATTAAACAAATGAATTAAGTCTGTATTACACGGGGAATTGTTGCAATTGAATGCAATCATTCGGTTCCTCAAGGTCACTCCAAACAGCCGAATGACCTATTACACACAACCAAATGGCCAGGCTGGTTGAATGGTTCACAGCCTTCTTGAGGCACGGCCTGCTTGTCACGATTTACAAACTAGTTAAGAATTGTTTGAATTGTTTGAACAAAAGTATCTAGAATCAATTTTTATGATTAATTCTTATGAATAATTTCAATCACAAACGTCAATGTTTTGACATTGAGATCAGCTGTTCGCTATTTGGTTTCCTATTGGATGAATCGGATCACTTGGGCTCCATTCAGTGAATGCAACCCGAGAATATAGAACTATTTCCAATTGCGTCAATTGAACTCTATTCAAACAGCGGAATGGAGGTGAGTCATCTGTCATCAATTGCAACCAACCCGTTCGGGCTATTCATTCCCCGTGTAATACGGCCTTTATAGTATGAAATTGAATTATAATGAAAAAACACAAGTTGAATAAAATGGGGTTTCAATTCAAGAACGAATTTGTCCTGGAATCAATTTTGAGCAGGAATTTGGTCAGCCTAGGCGTTAATTGCTGTAATTGGTACATATTATTACAATATTTCAGTCCGTCATACATTGGTACAATTGTAGCAAATGCTACAGTTCTTACACATATTACAATACCGTATTTACTCGCATATAAGTCGCATGTATATTTAGAAATTTGAGAACTCAAAACAGGGGTGCGACCAATACGCGGGTGCGACTTATACGCGCGCACAAAATCTCCAAAAATAAAAGTCAAATGCATCAATTCTCGTCACAGTCGAGCTTGCTATTTTTACGTCATCAAAAAGTCACATGCGTCTCATGTCATTTTTTCAAGTGAGAAAAAACGTCACATTTTGCGATAAAAACAGTTGCCGTGAAACACTGCCGGTCGTCCAATGTTAGAGCATAGGGCGAACCCACAATCGTCGTCAGAATGCATGCATAGACAGTCGTCAGTGCTGAAGCAAACATGATACTTTTAGATTCTTGTTTTACACTGAATGACAAGACAAACACTTCAACACATCTGTTCATCATCAAAACAGTTGCCATGAAACACTGGTCATCCAATGTTACAGTATAGAGCGAACCCCCAATCGTCCTCAGGTCCTCAGAATTGATGCACAGGCAGTCATCAATATTGAAGCAAATAAATACACATAAATGTGTTTACATTCATTTTTATCTAGCCTCTTCCTAGTGTTGAATGAGTAGCCCCCTATAGACAAATCAGCCATACATAGCATTGTTGATTGATGATAAACAGAATGTCTCAAAGTGTTCATGTTGGTAATCAGTGTAACACGATACTTTAAAAGTATCATGTTAAATGTTACACTGATTACCAACAAGAACACTTTTGACACATCTGTTTAACATCAATCAACAATGCTATGTATGGGTGATAACAGTCTTCAGTGGGCTATTCATTGAACACTAGGAAGAGGCTAGATAAAAATGAATATAAACTTGGGAGATATTTACGTAATCATCGTAATCATCGTGTGCTCTGGGTCCCGTTGTCACGCTCCGGTATGTTAGGCAACCTGTCCCCTTCCCACCCTCCCGGTTTAGTTGAGGCCCCTCACAATGGTTTCTCATGTCTCATACCAAGGGTTTCTCTCTTAAGCGTCGGGAACAGAGAGCTAAACATTTCAATCGCGATGTATTTTGGACGTACTGGAGACTTTTTTTCTTGATAACATCGAAACTGGATACAAAATCATTGTTCCCCCAATTAAGGCTATGGATGAAAGATAGGATCGTTTGGACGGGGCACCACAAAGGCGATCTTACCACTCCATTTTGATTATTTAAAACTAAAGAACTTCAACACCAGGACTGCTGTCTGTGACCTTAACATTTCGCTGTGGATAAAAGTCTTTCAGTATAAACACTCGAATGTTGATATCTTCCACTTTAAACTAAGTCTCTTGGGCAATGATCACTTCTTTCGATTTTCAGCAGATGTAAAGTTCATCATTATACAAAATGGACAAAATAAATTAGTGATAGGACTATAATGTTATAATTAGGCCTATCACTCTACTAAATAATGGTAATAATACTAATACTAATACTGGAGACTGCAGGTGCGACTTATACGACCATACAAAGGTTTTTTCAAAAAATGACTGTCAAAAACAGGGGTGCGACTTATACGCGGGTGCGACTTATATGCGAGTAAATACGGTATATCCCAGTTAATTACAAACTCAGAAGAGTATAACAAACACATTTTGAGCGAGAAAAATTGAAATGAAAGAAGAGGCCAGTGTTATTAGGTTGAGTACGGTAGTGGGTATATACTAGGGATAACATCGATTAATAGAGAATCGATTCAGAATCGATTCTAGTGCCAAACAATTCTAAAAATCGAGAATCGATTTTTTTGCTATTTTTTTTTTGATCGAAACTGTACACATTTGTAGCATTTACGTCGACTGACGCACGTGTACCATCGCTCGCACATGTACTTTGTAGCCCCTCCCATCTTTTACCTTCCCCTCCCGCCAAGTCCGGTCGAGAGTTTTCGTAATGAGACAAACGCCATTGGATCATTTACACGACAAAGGGCGTGGTTCAGCGTAGTGGGGAAGAATGTGTGTGTGTGTGTGTATCATGGAGGGGAGAAAGCTTCGTTCATGACCTTGAAGGCGCCACTTCGACAGAGCGGTACAGTTGATATAACACGATGTGCAACAGTTTTAGCTACATGAAAACAGCGCGGGAATATTTAAACATGTAAATGTACAGACATTTTTTTTTTCAAATTTGAGAAAAAAATCGATTCTTAATCGATTCTGGGAAGTACAGAATCGATTCTGAATTTATAGAATCGATGTTATCCCTAGTATATACGCTCAACTGTCAAAACAACCGCTGTTTGCCGTGTGAGTTACCCGGATACTGGGTGAACAGGAAGCACGATGTACGCGCGCGAGTGGCCAACAGCTGATCGCAGCTTGCAAACAACATCGGTTCTCTGTTTGGAACACGCGAGATGTAGGCCTACATGACATGGCAAACATTGACAAAAACACCGCACTGATTATGTAGGCCTATGTGTCAGAAAGAAGAAACACATCAAATTAGACAATGATTTTATAGTTATAAACCAGAGATAGGGGGGACGAAAAGAGTTTGAATTACGAATCGTCCACGAGTTTTCGTAACATTCAACATTGTGTTTGTTTTCCATGTACTCGAGGTTGTGAACCGAATTTGTTTTGAATTATGATGAATTTCGAATTGACCTAGTCTGGAATATAACGAGGGTTGACTGTTTATAAAAGCCCGTTTCACATCTGAAATGTCCGTAGTAAGGAGAAAGAACGAGTCTACATGTCAGCGAACCACGGTACACACAGACCTGTTGCTCAATGCCGCAGCAAGAGCAGGCCTGACGGCTAGAGGTTACCTGTTGCACGCCCATGATGAGTGCTAGGTCGTCGGTAGGCTTCCAGCGGCCGAGGTCTTTGGTCGCCACCGAGTGCTGGTGCCGTGGACGCCTGCTCCGGCGGCTGCCCGACGTGGCTGGCTTGCTGGGCGGTCTGCGGGGCCGAGGGTCTGTGGCAACACTGCTGCTGCTGCTGGTGCTGGCCACTGGTACCAGCGGCGCGACAGGAGCCATGCTGAACGCTGCTGCTATGTCTGCAAATAGAGACAAGCTGCAAGGTTTTCTATGCTGGGTCCTTGCAACATGTGTACATTCAATCTCTCTGAAGTCTCTGAGGTTCATTAGCTGAAACTGAAATTATTTCACAAAGTACCAGTACATGTAATATATTCTCAAGTATGTTTGAGCAGTCACGTCAGGTCTATTATGTAATAGCTTCATTTCTCTGGTCAATCTCAGATTCTCCATCAAACGTTTCCAAGGTTAGATCTCTGAAACGGTACTACCTATATGTCTGTGTCTACATTTGGAGCAAACAGCTACACAACCTAGTCTGCAAACAGAGGTTAGGCCTACTTCAAACCACTAGCATGCAATATAATTATCAATATAGGCCCTATTACTGTTATAAAAAGGACGTTAGCAACTGTTTAGGTCTTGAACATGTTTTTTTTTTGCTTGCCTGGGACCAAAGTGACACGGTAGTTTGAGCAATTGAGTGACCATCATTATGCCTGCCAATATGGTGTAGCACTTCCTAGCAGAGGGTGTAAGCAATACCTCATTTCAAAATGCAGCAGAGTTGTTCATCTGTTTTGGGCGTAACTGCCATAAGTAGGCCTAAGGCCCACTATTATCTCATAGAAATAATAAGTACCAGTAAGGGGTATGTTTTTCAGGTTATAAAATGTTGAATGATGTTATGCATCAACGCAGACAAATTCATGACAATGGATGTAACATCGGCGTCACAAGGTGTTTTTACCACCTCCTGAACAACTTGAAAAATGGTGCTCGCACCCTTCTGCCTAGGCCTACGGTCTATTTGATGATTGAAAGGCAACACGTTGGGCCTGGTAGTTGGATTTGCCTCGACTTTGCCTCACTCCAGGTCTGCATCTAGCCCTACCCAAAGTTGGCTGCGGAGATGGAGGTAACCATCTATATTGGCCAAACGCAGGGCTCGATGTGGATTGGGTACGGGTCCGTGGCACTTTGGAAGACCCCATGGCAGCAGTAACACCCAAACTAGACTCAACGATTTCGTCGTCGAAGCGCCGACGTTTGATTGATCGGTTACTACTGTAAGAAACAAACAACAAACAAGGTTAGGCCTACCACTTTATTTAATCAAATTGAGAGAAATATGATAACATCATAACATTCAGAGTAGGCCTAGGCTTACCTTCTCCTTTTAGTGCCTTCAAGTGAATGAGGTTGGTCTAATTGTAGACCCAAGAGACCTCCAAACTGATCTATTTCCCCAAGATTTACATTAGGTAGTTGTTCCATAACAGTTAGCTTAGTTCTAGCCGGTTATAAAATCAATGGTCTAGGCCAAGCTCAAAGACTTTGCACCTAGGCCTAGGCTTAGGGTGAAAGCAATTTTCACAAAGGAGGTAGGGCTACCGCCTAGCCGTATACTAATGATTGAAAAAGATGAGCTTTTTCAAAAGGCTTTTTTGCTTTTAGACCAGGACGCATGAATGATGCCCTATCAAAATGTTATGGATCAAACGAACATGAAGAGGAAACTACGAAAGAATAGGCCTCCACCAACGTCTACAGTCACAGAGCATTTTGCTGGCAGCTTGTGCACGAAGTGGTAGTACCAACCTATTTTATCATAATATAAAGATATAATAGACAGTAATATTTTATATTATGATGAAATAGGTTGGTGTCTCCACATCGTGGCTACAGTCCCGTTAGCAGTAATGCCAACATGATTAAATTGTTGCCCAAGGCGACAGTCACTGACACATGGTGAGTTTTACGTACATGCGCCAAAAAGATTGCGCAATCATGATATTGCAACACGCCTCCTATAATGCACCAATGAAAGGCGTCGGATTTCCTCCAGAATTTCAGTACGACACTCGGCGGTGACGGGCGGTCGGTAGTTCCATTTCCATTTTGGTGATCTAGGAACACGTCGACATTCACGTGAGGTTGTGTTTCCAAAATAGGTCACACAACCAAGCACCATTTCGTCACGAAAACCTTAAAAAATTGAAAAAAAAACATAAAAAAAACACAAAATATAAAATACACATAAAAAAATCGCAAAAAGTGAAAATAAGGAAGGTTAACTGAAGTTATTGTGCTTAGTAATTAACCCTACAACGTGTACAAAATCTATCTAGCCCTAGCCTAGGCTGAAGCCATCTTTTCTTGACAAAGAAAATCACCCGGCTAAGTATATATTAATTTCTGACAGAATTCGCACCAAGTATTATTTGAGAAGAAAAAAGTTGCTGTCAAGATGAATCAAAGTACTTCTTTTCCAATGGCCTCGTTGTATGTTGGGGATTTGCATAACGATGTAACGGAGGCTATGCTATTCGAAAAATTTTCTACAACCGGCCCCGTTCTCTCGATCAGAGTTTGTCGTGATATGGTTACACGGCGATCTCTCGGTTATGCATATGTAAACTTTCAGCAACCAGCGGATGCGGAGCGAGCTTTGGATACGATGAATTTTGATATGCTCAAGGGCCGTCCCATTCGTATCATGTGGTCACAACGAGATCCGTCTCTTCGCAAGTCGGGAGTTGGAAATGTATTCATTAAGAACTTGGACAAAAGCATTGACAACAAGGCAATGTATGATACCTTTTCTGCCTTTGGAAATATCCTTAGTTGCAAAGTTGCCCAAGATGAAACAAGAGCTTCCAAAGGTTATGGGTTTGTTCATTTTGAAACAGAAGAGGCAGCTACCAAATCTATTGATAAAGTGAATGGTATGCTGCTCAATGGGAAAAAAGTGTTTGTTGGCAAGTTTGTTCCTCGTAAGGAGCGTGAGAAGGAGCTGGGAGAGAAGGCCAAGCTATTCACCAATGTGTATATCAAGAACTTTGGAGAAGACTTCAGTGATGAGCTCTTAAAGGAGATGTTTGAAAAGTATGGATGTATAACAAGCCATAAGGTGATGAACAAAGATGATGGTAAGTCACGTGGCTTTGGCTTTGTAGCATTTGAAGACCCGGATGATGCCGAGACTGCTGTTGAAGATCTAAATGGGAAAGAACTTGTTGAAGGAAAGCAGTTGTATGTTGGACGTGCTCAGAAAAAAGCTGAACGGCAGCAAGAATTGAAGCGCAAGTTTGAAATATTGAAGATTGAACGATTGAATCGTTATCAAGGTGTCAATCTCTATGTTAAAAACTTGGATGATACAATTGATGATGAGCGTCTTCGTAAGGAGTTTACTCCGTTTGGCACTATCACCAGTGCTAGGGTTATGCTGGATGAAGGTCGAAGCAAAGGCTTTGGATTCGTCTGCTTTTCATCGCCCGAAGAAGCAACTAAGGCTGTGACTGAAATGAATGGGCGAATTGTAGGAACGAAGCCATTGTATGTGGCTCTGGCACAACGCAAGGAAGACCGCAAAGCTCATCTCGCGTCTCAGTATATTCAACGTGTGGCCAACATGCGCATGCAACAGATGGGCCAGATCTTCCAGCCAGGTAAGTGTTGGACTGAACTTCATGTCTTACGGCCTACTGACATCGAGTTTGTAGGCCTAGAGTTACTCGTAGCCTACGGTAACACTTTTTCAAAAAATATAATTGATTTTCTGTTTCATATTTATAAGAAAAGTCAGTTTGGGTCATTCTTGGGCATAGACCCCAAGTAAATCTTTGATATTCTGTTGCATTAGGCCTATAAAAGTATTTTCTCACCATCTGATGATAGGCTTAAATAATTTGAGTTCTGCATTTCATGTGGAATGTGGTCAATTTGAAGCTGGTCAGTACTTTTTTGACTTGCTTTTAAAACAAATACTTTGTGAAGACATCACATTTAAACTGCGGTACAAATCTATAGTTTAACATCCTACATCTACAGTACCGATGACCTGCAATTGGAGAATCAAGATTATTGTACGGTACTCACGTTGTGGCTTGATTTGTTTAGGCAATGCAGGGTACTTTGTACCCAACATTCCTCAGCAGCCGCAGAGGTTCTTTGGTCCAGCGCAGATGGCTCAGATCCGTGCCACTCCGAGATGGCCAGCATCTCCACAAGTAAGCTTTCCGCAAATTCTACTTTAAAATAAGACCAAATCAGGATCTATCATCATTATACGCTTTGAAATCCCCAACTGAAATTAGATGGCAAATCATGTCCCTTAACATGTCCCCATTTTGTCCATAAAAATTCTGTAAAATGTCCCCGTTTCGGCGGCCTTAACACAGATGATCTGAGATGAGAACCACCACTGTTTCGTTCGTGTTTCAACCCTTAATTGTCTCTACTTCGGCCGTAAAATGTCCCCGTTTCGGCGGCCTTAACACAGGTGATCTGCGATGAGAACCACCACTGTTTCGTTTGTGTTTCAACCCTTAATTGTCTCTACTTCGGCCGTAAAATGTCCCCGTTTCGGCGGCCTTAACACAGATGATCTGAGATGAGAACCACCACTGTTTCGTTCGTGTTTCAACCCTTAATTGTCTCTACTTCGGCCGTAAAATGTCCCTGTTTCGGCGGCCTTAACACAGGTGATCTGAGATGAGAACCACCACTGTTTCGTTCGTGTTTCAACCCTTAATTGTCTCTACTTCGGCCGTAAAATGTCCCCGTTTCGGCGGCCTTAACACAGGTGATCTGAGATGAGAACCACCACTGTTTCGTTCGTGTTTCAACCCTTAATTGTCTCTACTTCGGCCGTAAAATGTCCCCGTTTCGGCGTCCTTAACACAGGTGATCTGAGATGAGAACCACCACTGTTTCGTTCGTGTTTCAACCCTTAATTGTCTCTACTTCGGCCGTAAAATGTCATTGTTTCGACCGTTGTTTGTTCCTACTTGGTCTGTGTATTGCCCCTGCTCTACGTGTTGATTATCCTTTCATAACTACAGTTATATGTAGCTCAATTCATCATTAAATTAACTGCTGAATTACGCCCGAGTGGCTAGATATGGGCACCTACTATTTTTTGCTAGAAAAAATAATCCATCCATCCGATCATTCAGCTCCCAAAAACCATCTTTTCCTTTTGTGTGGTTCAGAATTGGGCTGCAATTATTTCGAGCTACGTAAGGGTACCACGTAAAACACGCCGTGGTAGTTTTCTGAACCCTCATCTGTGACGCCACGGCCCGTCTTGCTGGCAGCAAAGAATTGTCCCGGGTCTTGGATGCCACTTGATGGTAGAATCACGTAATCCACCCCCAACATTAATTGTCAAACAGTTTTCGCAAGTCGTAGAGTTCTACATTGCACTCCTCATTATCACGTTAAGAGGCCGCAGGCGCTTGTATTTCACGCCGCAAACTCTCACGGCCGTAATTTTTGTGATATCAATATGAGTGTTTTTGAATTCTATTAGTAATTGAAGAACGAAGGTCACCGTAAATACAGAATTTCGAACCAGAAATTTGTGATTTTTCAAATTCTTCAAATGGAAAATGGAAAAATTTCTAATTTACGAAAACCTAGATACATATTTTTTAATACCGAAAAAAAACATGGGATGTGAAATATATCAGAAGTGTGAGCTAGAGAATTAACGGCGTTTATGCGAATCTGAGTTCGGCGGGCTATGGGTTGCGCCTAGCACACGATGCATGTTAAACTAGAGTCTGAAGCGAGCGAACAACGAGCCCGTGTAGAGCGCCTAGCACACGATGCATGTTAAACTAGAGTCTGGAGCGAGCGAACAACGAGCCCGTGTAGAGCGCCTAGCCCGCGATGCATGTTAAACTAGAGTCTGAAGCGAGCGAACAACGAGCCCGTGTAGAGCGCCTGCGGCCTCTTAACTCGACAGGTACAAGTGATAGACTGGGTAGTGAACTCTGAATGCCAGGTGACAAGTAAAAACTGGTCATTGAGAACTGTGAAAAGTTCCCATTCCGTCCTTGAAAAGTAATTAAATTGTGGCCATAAAATGTCCCTATATTGTCCCTTGGAGAGACAGAAATTTGGTCGCTCTATTGTCCATGAAAACGCCTTGGATTGGCCGCGTTTCACCCCTATTTTGTCCGTTTGATATCATTCGATTTGCAGCCGTGATGTGGGCGCTATACCTACATCTTTCTGTCTATCTATGGACGGGCGTGTTTTGTCCCCATTGCGGCCATGCTATGTCAGTAAGAGATACTCAGTATGTACTCGATACTACCGGTGCTTTAGGACGGTCCATTTGAACACTATTCCTCAGCATTTGTTGACGTTTATGTTCAATTTCCCACCCTTGGCTTTTTTATAAGTTGAGCGTAGGGTAATTGTATTCTTTATAAATTGCTATATAGATTAGAAGGCCTACCAGTACATAGTAGGCTGCTAATATCGGCTGCAGGATGGCGTAAACTATTTCTTCAAGGCCGGGGGCTACGCACGGTTACAGTTAGTATATAGACCTGTGTCGGATCATAACTCTACGGTTGACACCGAGTACACCCTCTAGTAATATCGCCCTACGAGACAAGTCAACTCTAGTATCAACATTTGTCTGCAATTATTTGCCAAATGACAATGTACGCGCTAAATGTCTAGCTTGATCGATGGAAATGACAAACAAGGTACGAGGGTAGTGTGCACATGGGGGTATCCCAACAGGCCTGGGCTATACCTAATGAAGGTAAATTTGAGTTACTCGGTACCATCTCTAATTTCGTAAAAATTTTCCTGAAGATTGTGTTTTTGAATAAATAAACATCAAACTTTGACAAAAACCACACCTGGCAACACAAATTACCACCAAAACATTAAAAACCGAGTATATAAGCTCCGTTCCGCCTGCTGGCGGTATACGCGGGGTAAGTACACCAACCTGACCTAAACCACTTGATACGTCATCCCAGCTGTGACGGCCTAGCACAAAACATGGCGGAGTATACGTGATATCAGAGAGTCGCCACATTAAACCAAGTCGCAAACACACAAAACATAACAATTATAAACTTAAGGTTACTCCAAGACACACTTCAAACCTCAAACTACAAGAAAACACCAACATTACCCACAAATCGTAGAATCTGAATTTGGTACCGAGTAACACAAAATTACCCTAATTAATTGTAATTCAACAAGAAGTGATGAAACTATTCAAATCAATTTTTGGTATAGAAACTGAAGAAAGCCACCCTCGGTAGCTCGGTCAGCTGAGGCACCGCTTCAGAAACTGAAGTCACCTCTGGGCGTGGACTTGAGTCCCGCATGAGGCATGCGTATTTGTAAACGTTCTTTCACTAATCACCACTTCACAGTTTAATAATCACCAGTCCATTCCTACCCCCGCACAGCCTAGCTGTTGGTGGGGTCGTTGAGCTCATTCCTACCCCCGTACAGCCTAGCCGTTGGTGGGGTCGTTGAGCAAACAATAATTCGAAAGTGAAAGAAATGCCCAGTAAGATTAGGCTTGTGAATGCAGGACCCTTGGAGTGGGCCATCTGTGTGATATTCTCCACGCGTGACTCGGAAGATGTCCCGGCTGGGCGTATTCAGAGAGAAGCTCTCTGTTTCCCTGTTCATTAATACACGAGCGTTTCACACTTTTAGTTGAGAAAAGTATTTTGAATATTCAGTTTTCTCCAAATTCTCCCGCTATCGATGAAAAGGCCGTTGGCAACTGGGAAATGACATGCCATACGTGTATCACTCGGAGCCATACTTGGATGTAAAGATACCACCGAGATGTTTGGGATTGTAACACTTGAAGGTTTATGTAGAACAATATCCTAGCATGAGTTTGCTTAGTTAACGTAAAGTGAAAGTATTTTGGGCGGACCCATAGTTCCTAGTTACGCTAAACTGTCTCATAATGGATATAATGAAAAAGAACATCAATACTTGACTCATGTCAGTTACGTTTGGGTCACTTACGACTATAACTTGAACATGTTCATCAAACTGCTAAAATCACTTGGAAATGTCCCGAATGAAGAAGTTTTGTGCGGGGCTGGCCCGGGGGCACGGACAAGTGCCGCCTTGTCTCTCACGTTCAAGTGTCAGGACGTATGATCAACACGGGCAGGGGGATTACAATCTAACCTCTGCACGTTCAAATTCCCAGAAAGAAAGAGTTTAGGCCTTGAACATTGGCAGAAACAAACTTATTCTATATTGGCAAAAAGGAGCATTAAACATGGTAATTTCAAGATAGCAATACAGTGGAACCTCCATTCATCGTCTTCCTGCTTGTATCATTCATTTTTCCTAACCCTATTCCCATTTAATCAATGTCAAGTTTTCCTGGATGGACGGTTTCATTCTCGTTGTCCCTTGAAGAACGATGGACAGAGGTTTCACTGTAGTTGAATTGGCCTATTTCCGCTATAGATGAACATTGGAAATACTAGTCAAACGCGAAATATGCGTTGTAAGATGAGCGAGATATCCCAATAAGGTATAAAAGTCGTTGAAGTAGTTCTACCCTTGCCACTTTATCGACTCTGGTATTCTACACACCTTGATATCTGAATAAGCTATAAAAGTCGTTCAAGTAGTTCTACTCTTGCCACTTCATTGACTCTGGTATTCTACACACCTTGACGCATATAAAAAATACTTCATTGTTGGTCAACTCTTGAATCTAGATAGAAAGCAGTGAATCTCGACAACTTAATTCTGTCACAATTTTTATGATACAGTATATTTTATGAATATTATCAGTCATTTTATTTATTTTCTTCAAAACGGCTGATCAGAATTGCTTACAAAATCGTAATAATGTGTAAAACCCATGTATACACATTTAGAGTAAATTTTATCCCATTTGGAGAGATTTTACTTTTCAACATTTTCCGCCCAGCCAAATCTTATGGGGTTTTTAGAAACTTTGAGATGATTTTTCTCAAAATCGGTCCGACCGATGCATTCCAAAAACTATACAGTTCTAAGTTGGATGAGTTTGCGTGTACAAAAAAAGTTTCATGTTGATCAGTCAACCCTTGCGACCTGTGGAGTGCTCGACAAAGCCCTATAAGAGTGGGATGGAGACTTCGCTACGCTCATCAATTAACCTGGATCTTACGAAAGATCTGAATTACTCCCAAGAAAGTGAAATGGTGTTTGAATTCATCTTACATTACCTCGTTATTTTCTGTGGGCCAAATCATGCATCACTATCAGGAATTCTGGGATAGGCCGTGGATAAGATTTCTTTCATTTTCCTTCCGAGTTTTCACTTGGAATACACGCGTAGCAGTTCCGCGAGTGAAATGACGTCATGAATGATGTAAAGTGTCTGTCCATGTGAACAGGAATCATCGATTGCGCTGCGTGAATCGTTATATCACTGTACCGGTGCTCTATTGTTGCCGGTGCGTGGATCTTTGTGACGTGTGAAGGGGAACATTCTAGTTTCTCGTACAAGTAATGGAAGATCTAGATTTCTTGTTAGTGGTTTTGGGACGGTTGATTGTGGTATGAATATAAACTCTGCCTGCTTTTCCCTCCTGAATGATCCAGCGGCCCATCACTCTCCTCCAGGTAATGATTGATCACAGACTTTCATCGACTTGTGTAATCAATCAAATTATAGTGGAAATATTAGAGTCTGAATTGTATCATATTTGATTTGGCCAACCCTCGTTACCTCTTTCAAGAATCTCCGTTCATAGATCTACTTGGTTACAACCTAACCTAGTTATTTGATATTCCATTGTTTTTATTATATTCTTCAATTTTTTCGAATACTTTCATCCTTTCAGATTTTCATGTTAATAATTCCTTTTTTTTTGTTAGGGTGGTGTGTCTGGCTTCCAGAACATGCAAGGCCCGTTCCGAGGAGCTCCGCGCGCTCCGAACCTGCAGCAAGGCGGTCTCCGGAACCCTCTCGCGTCTCGCCCCATCACCGGACAACCTCAAGGTCGTCCGACGGTGTCTGCTCAAGGTCGTCCTACGAACTAC
>OZ023326.1:89178144-89180644 GCA_964007535.1 Brachyptera risi | reverse complement strand
CTATACTATTGCTATAGCTACTGGTACTATTATACTATTACGTACTATTTTATTCATTTTATTTTTTGGGGTGGTAAGATCACCCTGTTCAAAAAATCTCATCCTTTATCCATTGCCACAATTGAACGGGGAACAATGATTTTGTATCAAGTTTTAATGTTATTAAAAAAAATATATCTATATTTGTGGGGGATTGGCACAAAGGAGCTGTGGTAAGAGTTATTTTGACAGGTCTTGATTGTTTGAGTAAAGCTGAATCCACAATGCGAACTAATGATTAGTGACTAATACTAAATACTAAAATTAAGAAACTGAGCATTCACAATAAGAATTAATTTTCATGAGTCGTAGCTGTCTTAAGATGACGGATTTAACTTGAAATCTACATGTTAGAAGGCTGTAAACGAGCGGTTCATCGAGCGGGATAGCTTCCTTTTGCATTGACTTTCTGTCGTTTCGAATTCTAGACTTCTGATTGGTCGGACTAATGATTGAAACTAATGATCAATACTTAAGTTGAAAGTTAGTTAACTTTCAAGGTCAGTCACTAATATTAAACACAATGTGAACGTCAACACTGATTCCGTATCTGCCAACTTTAGTTAATCATTAATCACTAATCATTAGTTTGCATTGTGAATCCAGCTTAAACACGCCAAGCCACGTTCACACTTGGTAGTATCTTTATTACAGTATTCGCCCTTCAGGCGCCCCAAAAATGACAAACGCATTTTTGATAATGACTTGGATTCTGCGCACGATTTGTTCCATTTCTTTTTTTTAAATCGAGTGACTCATTTTGGAGTAATTTTTGAAAAAAGCTCATCATGTTTGCAAGAAATGCACACAATCATTATAAGCAAGTGTCTAGCGTTTTCCCGTCGGGGTAAGGGTGATCAAATCTCTCGATGGCAATTATAACAGAAATTCAAGTTGATTAGATTTCTATTTGAACAACATATGAGCAATGCAGTCAAGAAACGGGCCTACTAGGCTTCGTTTTCCTTATAACAACAGACAAACGCAGAATATGTGTTGTAAAATGAGCGAGATATCTGAATAGAGTATAATCGAAAAAACTCTACACACCTCGACTCATAGAATATATTTCACTTGGTGAATCTCGACAACATGGTTCTGCTATTATTTATATCTATTTGATGAATAAAAAAGATTAATTAAATCATCTTCAACAAAATGGCTGATCTGAATTGCATATCAACTTGGGATAGTGTGTATCATTTGTATGTTCACATTCAGGGCAGAAAAGAAGGCTGTATTTGTTCAATTGTCTTGCTCAGCCTGATCTTAAGAGGGTTTTGGAAACTTTGAGACGGTGTTTCTCAGGACTGGTCCAACCGATTCCACCCAACAAGTCTACAGTTCCGAGTCTCAAACCCTGCAACCTGTGCAGTGCTTAGTAAGAGGTCTTTGCCATCGCTCATCTCGTAACCCGATTGGGCAATCTTGAAACTTGTATTGCTAGCAACGACTGTTAGTTACCTAATTGCTGTAATTGCTCTGATGAAGATTGTCTTCTAACATGGTGATGGCAGTAGCTTGAATCAACGTCCGTGCCGATAGCCAGATCTACCCGACAGAGAAGTCGGCCCTCGCACTCGTCTTGTACTTCGGTCATTTCTCCGACGGAACTGAGGCCCAATCACAATGCAACGCTTACACTAACATCAACATGAAACAACAGACTGTCTGTTCACAATAGGAAACGACGTCAAAGTAAACAATAACCAACAGCCAATCAGAAGTCTAGATTTTTGTCGCCGATTCCACTGCCATCTCACACGACTACCTGCTATCGCGTCTAGGCAGCCGTGTGTATTTCGTCTGACATTTGACTCGAGTTTGACAGAAGGGCTACTCAAAGATGGAAATGGATTATTCTGCTTTACAGTATTGTATGTTTGGAGTTTTGACGGCTATACCTGTATCTTACACTGTTGTCCCGAACCTAGAAGTCAAAGATCTGGGCTCAACTATCGGATGTTTGAAAGAGAAAAGGGAAACATAACCCAACATTGAAATAGGCTGGGGACTCTCGCCGGAAGTCGAAACAAGATGGAGGGACAAGTTCCGAACAAGACTTTGTTGTACTTCGCCACTAGTCGTTTTTATTAGGAAATTATAGGATTCTGATTGGCCGATTCCTACGTTTTAACAATAACGCCAACACGAAAGCTTGGTTTCACGTTCATGTTAGCGTGGTGGTTGTGAACGGACCAACGACATCCCACAAGGCAGACATTTCACGCGTTATTGCTGACGTGAGCGTTGCTTGTGAATAGGCCTTTAGGAACGGGAAGTGATGGTGTTCTACTTGAACTTGAGTAGTCTTCAGTTCCAGCAATCCGGATATGTGTGATGAGCAGGACTAGCGCTTGATGACCTGGAGGTTCCGTGTGCCGCACGAGGGTCGCTCAGAACAACAAGAATGAGACCCTGGTGCGGCGGGCATCGCCCTTGGCCCCTCTCCGGGCCATCC
>OZ023326.1:89098144-89173144 GCA_964007535.1 Brachyptera risi | reverse complement strand
CCTATAACCCTATAGTCCCTCCCCTATAACCCTATAGTCCCTCCCCTATAACCCTATAGTCCCTCCCCTATAACCCTATAGTCCCTCCCCTATAACCCTATAGTCCCTCCCCTATAACCCTATAGTCCCTCCCCTATAACCCTATAGTCCCTCCCCTATAACCCTATAGTCCCTCCCCTATAACCCTATAGTCCCTCCCCTATAACCCCATAGTCCCTCCCCTATAACCCTATAGTCCCTCCCCTATAACCCTATAGTCCCTCCCCTATAACCCTATAGTCCCTCCCCTATAACCCCATAGTCCCTCCCCTATAACCCTATAGTCCCTCCCCTATAACCCTATAGTCCCTCCCCTATAACCCTATAGTCCCTCCCCTATAACCCTATAGTCCCTCCCCTATAACCCTATAGTCCCTCCCCTATAACCCTATAGTCCCTCCCCTATAACCCCATAGTCCCTCCCCTATAACCCTATAGTCCCTCCCCTATAACCCTATAGTCCCTCCCCTATAACCCTATAGTCCCTCCCCTATAACCCTATAGTCCCTCCCCTATAACCCTATAGTCCCTCCCCTATAACCCCATAGTCCCTCCCCTATAACCCTATAGTCCCTCCCCTATAACCCTATAGTCCCTCCCCTATAACCCTATAGTCCCTCCCCTATAACCCTATAGTCCCTCCCCTATAACCCTATAGTCCCTCCCCTATAACCCTATAGTCCCTCCCCTATAACCCCATAGTCCCTCCCCTATAACCCTATAGTCCCTCCCCTATAACCCTATAGTCCCTCCCCTATAACCCTATAGTCCCTCCCCTAAAACCCCATAGTCCCTCCCCTATAACCCTATAGTCCCTCTCCTATAACCCTATAGTCCCTCTCCTATAACCCTATAGTCCCTCCCCTATAACCCTATAGTCCCTCCCCTATAACCCTATAGTCCCTCCCCTATAACCCTATAGTCCCTCCCCTATAACCCTATAGTCCCTCCCCTATAACCCTATAGTCCCTCCCCTATAACCCTATAGTCCCTCCCCTATAACCCTATAGTCCCTCCCCTATAACCCTATAGTCCCTCCCCTATAACCCTATAGTCCCTCCCCTATAACCCCATAGTCCCTCCCCTATAACCCTATAGTCCCTCCCCTATAACCCTATAGTCCCTCCCCTATAACCCTATAGTCCCTCCCCTATAACCCTATAGTCCCTCCCCTATAACCCTATAGTCCCTCCCCTATAACCCTATAGTCCCTCCCCTATAACCCCATAGTCCCTCCCCTATAACCCTATAGTCCCTCCCCTATAACCCTATAGTCCCTCCCCTATAACCCTATAGTCCCTCCCCTAAAACCCCATAGTCCCTCCCCTATAACCCTATAGTCCCTCTCCTATAACCCTATAGTCCCTCTCCTATAACCCTATAGTCCCTCCCCTATAACCCTATAGTCCCTCTCCTATAACCCTATAGTCCCTCCCCTATAACCCTATAGTCCCTCTCCTATAACCCTATAGTCCCTCTCCTATAACCCTATAGTCCCTCCCCTATAACCCTATAGTCCCTCCCCTATAACCCTATAGTCCCTCCCCTAAAACCCTATAGTCCCTCCCCTATAACCCTATAGTCCCTCCCCTATAACCCTATAGTCCCTCCCCTATAACCCTATAGTCCCTCCCCTATAACCCCATAGTCCCTCCCCTATAACCCTATAGTCCCTCCCCTATAACCCTATAGTCCCTCCCCTATAACCCTATAGTCCCTCCCCTATAACCCTATAGTCCCTCTCCTATAACCCTATAGTCCCTCTCCTATAACCCTATAGTCCCTCTCCTATAACCCTATAGTCCCTCCCCTATAACCCTATAGTCCCTCTCCTATAACCCTATAGTCCCTCCCCTATAACCCTATAGTCCCTCCCCTATAACCCTATAGTCCCTCCCCTATAACCCCATAGTCCCTCCCCTATAACCCTATAGTCCCTCCCCTATAACCCTATAGTCCCTCCCCTATAACCCTATAGTCCCTCCCCTAAAACCCCATAGTCCCTCCCCTATAACCCTATAGTCCCTCCCCTATAACCCTATAGTCCCTCCCCTATAACCCTATAGTCCCTCCCCTATAACCCTATAGTCCCTCCCCTATAACCCTATAGTCCCTCCCCTATAACCCTATAGTCCCTCCCCTATAACCCTATAGTCCCTCCCCTATAACCCTATAGTCCCTCCCCTAAAACCCCATAGTCCCTCCCCTATAACCCTATAGTCCCTCCCCTATAACCCTATAGTCCCTCCCCTATAACCCTATAGTCCCTCCCCTATAACCCTATAGTCCCTCCCCTATAACCCTATAGTCCCTCCCCTATAACCCTATAGTCCCTCCCCTATAACCCTATAGTCCCTCTCGTATAACCCTATAGTCCCTCCCCTATAACCCTATAGTCCCTCCGATATAACCCTATAGTCCCTCCCCTATAACCCTATAGTCCCTCCCCTATAACCCTATAGTCCCTCTCCTATAACCCTATAGTCCCTCCCCTATAACCCTATAGTCCCTCTCCTATAACCCTATAGTCCCTCCCCTATAACCCTATAGTCCCTCCGATATAACCCTATAGTCCCTCCCCTATAACCCTATAGTCCCTCCCCTATAACCCTATAGTCCCTCCCCTATAACCCTATAGTCCCTCCCCTATAACCCTATAGTCCCTCTCCTATAACCCTATAGTCCCTCCCCTATAACCCTATAGTCCCTCCGATATAACCCTATAGTCCCTCCCCTATAACCCTAAAGTCCCTCCCCTATAACCCTATAGTCCCTCCCCTATAACCCCATAGTCCCTCCCCTATAACCCTATAGTCCCTCCCCTATAACCCTATAGTCCCTCCCCTATAACCCTATAGTCCCTCCCCTATAACCCTATAGTCCCTCCCCTATAACCCTATAGTCCCTCCCCTATAACCCTATAGTCCCTCCCCTATAACCCTATAGTCCCTCCCCTATAACCCTATAGTCCCTCTCCTATAACCCTATAGTCCCTCCCCTATAACCCCATAGTCCCTCCCCTATAACCCCATAGTCCCTCCCCTATAACCCTAAAGTCCCTCCCCTATAACCCTATAGTCCCTCCCCTATAACCCCATAGTCCCTCCCCTATAACCCTATAGTCCCTCCCCTATAACCCTATAGTCCCTCCCCTATAACCCTATAGTCCCTCCCCTATAACCCTATAGTCCCTCCCCTATAACCCTATAGTCCCTCCCCTATAACCCTAAAGTCCCTCCCCTATAACCCTATAGTCCCTCCCTTATAACCCTATAGTCCCTCCCCTATAACCCTAAAGTCCCTCCCCTATAACCCTATAGTCCCTCCCCTATAACCCTATAGTCCCTCCCCTATAACCCTATAGTCCCTCCCCTATAACCCTATAGTCCCTCCCCTATAACCCTAAAGTCCCTCCCCTATAACCCTAAAGTCCCTCCCCTATAACCCTATAGTCCCTCCCCTATAACCCTATAGTCCCTCCCCTATAACCCTAAAGTCCCTCCCCTATAACCCTATAGTCCCTCCCCTATAACCCTATAGTCCCTCCCCTATAACCCTATAGTCCCTCCCCTATAACCCTAAAGTCCCTCCCCTATAACCCTATAGTCCCTCCCCTATAACCCTATAGTCCCTCCCCTATAACCCTAAAGTCCCTCCCCTATAACCCTATAGTCCCTCCCCTATAACCCTATAGTCCCTCCCCTATAACCCTATAGTCCCTCCCCTATAACCCTAAAGTCCCTCCCCTATAACCCTATAGTCCCTCCCCTATAACCCTATAGTCCCTCCCCTATAACCCTATAGTCCCTCCCCTATAACCCTATAGTCCCTCCCCTATAACCCTATAGTCCCTCCCCTATAACCCTATAGTCCCTCCCCTATAACCCTATAGTCCCTCCCCTATAACCCTATAGTCCCTCCCCTATAACCCTATAGTCCCTCCCCTATAACAATGTTATATGTCCCTGAATGGCTGGCTTGTTCTTGTCCACTGCATCGGCTGACCTCCCTGACCTCCCTGACCTCCCACGACGACACCAGCCTGCGCTCAAGCTTGCCCCACGTCCATAACAAGTCAACACTTGCGGGGCTCGATAGTTGACCAATCAACCATCGCATGGACAATATGTTTCCTGCCGTAACTCAATGCTTGGATATATCTAGGCAAGGTTCAAGAGCTATTTGAAATATGTTACACGTTGAACCTACATGTTGTAATGATTGATATTGACCTAATACTCGATGAAATATATAAAACGGTTTCGGTCAACGAAATATCAACTGGTAACCTTGAGCACCCAATACTGAAAACCTAATAGTATATGTAGTTAACTTTCCAGTTGGAATGCAACATATCGATATATTACAATATTCGTCCATTTTAAATGTTAATTGACTGTATGTTTAGTGTCAGTATAATCGATACATCGGAAAGTATTTTCAATTAGAAACAACTAGGCAAACGCGTTATGTGTTGCCGCGTTGATGGATGAGCTGAAACATATCGACTTATCTTTGGATTGGTTATTATATATATATATATATATATATATATATATATATACACCTTGAGATCCAAACAATTACGTCACTGCCATCTTATTTTTCATTATTGATCTTTATGACAATAAAGAATGCTTTGTTTTAATCGTTTACAGTTAAGAGGTGACACCTGTGGCTTGGATTTAATAGGTATCTAAATAGCTTTGAGTGATTCACAAAAATTACATTATATATTTTTTTACATCGAAACGGCTGACTCGATTTGAGTGAAAGTTCGGAATAATGTGGATCATTATTATATTAAAATTCCCTGAGAAGTTGAAATGTCTCGGATGAAAATTATATTACGAAAATTTTCCTCTGAGTTATTCTGATGGGATTTTTGAAAACTTTAAAATGAGTTTTCTCAGAAGTGGTTCAACCGATTGCGCCTCAAAACTATACAGTATCAAATTAGATGATGACACTTGTGTATGACAAGTTTCAACTGATTTTGAATTTTCGTTCGACATGTGGAGCGCAAAAAAAAAAAAAAAAAAAAAAAAGTCACTTTTTTTCGGGTATGGCGAAATTGAGTCTTCGTTTCGCTCATACAATAAATATCCCAGAACTGAGTTGGCAGGAAGATATTCTGAACGGGAACGGTCAACTCTCTCGCTAATCAAATGCTGACAGCTTACTTCTCCAAGTTGTTTCTATATTCTATCATTAACTACGCTACTTCAAGTTGTTCATCATATCTCATCGGATCTTATCGTATCTCATCGTATCTCATCGCATCTCATCGTATCTCATCGTATCTCATCGGATCTTATCAATCTTTTCCCATCTGCTAATAAATATGATTTCATAAAATTGATCAATAAATTTTATTGATTCAATAAATTGATCAATAACTCACATAATTGGATGAGCGAAGCGAAGACTCAATTTCACTGTACTTGAAAAATCGAATGTGTTTTTGTTTTTTTGTTCGCGCTCTACAGATCAAACAGAGATTCAGATCATGATGAAACTTGACACACACATGGACCCCTATCTGACTTGAAGCTGTATAGTTTTGAGGCAAAATCGGTTCAACAATTCTTGAGATAAATCATTTTGAAGGTTTCAAAACACCCATATGAATAAGCCAGGCGGAAAAAATGACAAAGAGAATATTCTCCAAAATTTTTCAAATTTTCACAGAACACGAACAACATAATATTACACATTATTACGGACTTTTACAATAATCGGATGTGACGTTTCGGAGTGAAAAATTAAAAAATGCGATTTTTATTATGTTCAATTTCATTCATCAGAATAGCCTACGAATACTATCAATTAAATCAAAGCAACAAGTGTCACCACTTGATTGTAAACGATTAAAACAAAGCCTTCTTGATTATCATATGAATTAATAATGGAAAATAAGATGGCAGTGATGTAATGGTTTGGATCTCGAGGTGTATATATATATAATAACCAATCCAAAGATAGGTTGATATGATCCAGCTCATCCATCAACGCGGAAACACATAACGCGTTTGCCTGGTAATGTATTAAATGATTGAATAAAGCATGATTCAGTGAGACTGAGATGTACGGCGTGTCGGGGCTACGACAGGATGAAATGAAAGTACGCGAGAAGTACCTTAGTAGCGCAAGTGAAGCACGTAGTGACGACCTTGGAGATATTATCCATGAGACTTTTCGTCTCTTGAATCACGTTGTCCACCTTGGTGAATGTCGCCGCCTTGCCCACCGTCGGGTTCTTGACGGTGAACTGCAGCTGTTGCACGTGGGTCGGCACCCGGTCCAGGTAGTCGAGCAGTTCTTTCTTCGGCGTTCCAATCGGCACCTACAACCAACATCGGCACTATCATTCACACGACTAATATTCACATTGTTTTCATTATTATTGTCATGTTGAATTGATGACGACATTCATTAGACATGGATTTGAGAGACTTGAAGAAATATATTCACTACTAATTTATGAAAAATATGGAAAAAAGTAGGGCCTAACAACTCAAAATGTTATGGAAACTCGAATAATTCCTAATTGAGAGTGAATCAGACGTGTTTACTGTTCAGGATAGAACTACGGCACCTGATGAGTCCTTGACTCCCAAGGGCCAATCAGTGAGAACAGAACCTGAAATATCCTGGCAGTTATTACTGCACTGAATGTTCTCTAAGGACATAATGGCAGTGCAGGTTGAGCCCAAGACAAGAAATAACTACACATATTTCTTGTATGTATTTTAAATGGAATTTGATTCATGTGTAATTTGTTATCAATCAATTGATCAATCATGTCTGGTACTGAGCTTGTGCGTAGAACACCGTGCTCATATTGAGGGATGTTCTGAATATAACCACTGATCAACTGTAGACATTCAATTAGTCCTAATCGGTCTCCAGCTCGGACAAGTACTTCACTGGAATTACTATTGTCCTCACGATGTTTAGAATAAAACCATTCTGATGATGATCTTTCAGAACTTTTGTTGACATTTTACTCAAAATTATTGATGAAATTCCATTTGATTATATTTCACAATTTTTGTTAAAATCATTTTCCTTTTTCAATTTTTGTTCAACATTTATTTAATATTTGTTAAATATTTTGTGTTTTTATGTTGGTTTATTTTATTTTTTCAGCGTGTTGGACTAGATCCTTTACTACATGGAAAATGTATGGTTTAAACATGACATGTTATGCATTGAAAGTACATATCTGTGTATGAGAAATGAATCACTCGTTTAAATACATGCTCCATCTACACAGTTGAAATCTTACAAATGTAGGTTAACAATAATCCAGCGTCTGTTGCTAATGCACTGGAGGAACACCGAAGTGAGAGGCAGCGAGAGCGAGAAGAGAGGAAGAGAAACTGTGCGACAACTACTGCATCAGATGAGTGAACACAGGCCGTGCTGTTAAACGAGCGATCGTAACTAAGAGAAGACTCACCTGGGCGGAGTGCAATCCGACACATAGATACGTGGCGTGATATTTAGCTCGGTCTTATGCATTACGTCCGGTACCAAATAATATGGGATCATTATTAGACGAGCTTTAGCGAGGATTCAATTTGACATACTGAAAAAAATTGGTGTTCGTTTTTATGTTTTTTTTTTTTTAATGTTTTTTTGTCGGTTCTCCACAGGTCAAACGGCTACAGCTATCAACTTCCTTTTTTTTTCGTCATGGTTCCTCATCTAACTTAGATCTGTATAGTTTTGTGGCATTATCGGGTGGTAACTTTTTTTTTCATGAATTTTAGAAATTTCAAAAATCCCCATTAGAATAACCCGGAGGAAAATACTTGAAAAATCAAAATTTTTCAAGACCTCTCAAATTTTCGCCGAATATAAAGGAAACTATTAAGCACATTTTGAGAGATTTTTAGCATCAATCGGATGAGAAATAACGAAGAAAACGCATTTATAAAGCATTTTCCCATCAATTTAGGCTATTACGGGAACCAATTAAATCTATAGCAACAAGTGTCACCAATTAATTCAAAACGATTGAAATGAATGAAGAGGAAGGCCGTGACATAACTGATTCTCGTAAGGTTTTTGAACGTTTGGAGTGATCCAAGGTCTGTAGATGTAGATTGGGTTGACAAATTATTTTTCATTCTAGATTTCTATACCCCTAAGCTCGTCTAACAACGCGCATCCCGCGTCTTCCTAGTTAAATTGAATCATACAGACTCACGAGTACGACAGTCGTAACAAATTGATAAAACACTGTACGGACTACGATCAATATTGAAGTTTATAAGAAATTAAATATACCAGGAATTTAAAAAAATGATACATTCAATGTAAATTATAGACCATTAGAAAAGTATAAGGCATTAAAAGAAAAAAACGTTCTCTCCAAAAAGAAATACAACAAAAAGCCAGAGCATTTACATATGAAGGTGTCAATAAAGACAGGACTTACACATTGATCAGCACACAACAATAATGAAGGGAGATAAGCACTTGGGCCTACTACTTGGAATAGTGGCCATTGCTCCAAGAAACCATCGAGTTGAAACAGGCAGGCAGTAGGCAGAAAAACTACGCAACAATTCCAGACGATAGGACATTTGTAGGTTCACTTCTTTTTAATAAAACTATATTTGAGTCAACAAAATCATTCTCCACTGTCAATTCTTTTATACTTCACAATATATCAATTATTCATAACTAGGCAAACGCCATACATGCGTTGTTGGACGAGCGCATTGTAATAGTATGTCGATTTTTCTGCCTAACTTTTGCCTACATTCGCCAATTGGGTGACATTCAAGTTATAAATAGGTAAAAACTGCTTCGAGTGGTACCAATTTAGCACATTTCATGTTTTTTCTTTAAAATGGCTCACCTGATCAAGCTGAAAATCTCCAGAAACGTGTATCAAAATGTAATTCAACTTGACGCAAAATTCCATATTTTTGGGAAAATAAAAATATTTTCTTTTTTTTCCGCCGTGTTATTCTAATGGGTATTTTTGAAATTTCTAAAATTCATAAAAATGAAAGTTACCACCCGATAATGCCACAAAACCATACAGATCTAAGTTGGATGAGGAACCATGATGAAAAAAAGCTTGAAGTTGATAGCTGTAGCGTTTGACCTGTTTTTTCATTTGTTTGTTATTTGTTTGTTATTTTGTTATTTTTTTTTTATTCATTCATTTTTTATTTTGTTATTTTTGTTATTTGGGGGATGAAAGTTACGCACTACAGCATTGTGAGATGAGATGATGACAAGACACAAGCAATGCCAACAGGGAATCTATACCTAACTTCTCAGAGAGATTGAATGATACATATAAGCCTAAATATTATAATCATGGAAAGTATCCTGGACCGTTGACACGTACTTGTGCACGCGTTTAGTCTGGATTGGTTACTTCATCTACGCATATTCAATGTTCAACTTTCATAACTTTCTTTCATACATATTTTCTCCCGTTGGTTGTGAGGGTATATGGGGTGGTACCACCCAGTTTCATAGTCATTGGACGAGCTTTAGCGAGGATTCAATTTGACACATTGAAAAAAATTGGTGTTCGTTTTCATGTTTTTTGTTTGTTTTTTTCCATGTTTTTTTGACGGTTCTCCACAGGTCAAACGGCTAAGCTATCAACTCCAAACTTTTTTTCATCATGGTTCCTCATCTAACTCAGATCTGTTTAGTTTTGTGGCATTATAGGGTGGTAACTTTCATTTTTATGAATTTTAGAAATTTCAAAAATACCCATTAGAATAACACGGCGGAAAAAAAAGAAAATATTTTTATTTTCCCCCAAAAATGAAATTTTGTGTGAAGTTGAATCACATTTTGATACACATTTTTGGAAATTATCAGCTTGATCGGGTCAGCCATTTTGAAGAAAAAACATGAAATGTGCTAAATTGGTACCACTCGAAGCAGTTTTTAGTTTTTACCCATTTATAACTTGAATGTCACCCAATTGGTAAATGTAGGCAAAAGTTTGGCAAAGAAATCAACATACCATTACCATACCTCGTCTAACAACGCATATATGGCGTTTGCCTAGTATAGTCTGCACGCCACTGCTCGTGTTAGTACCGTACGCCTGTTTTATCGACAACAAAGTTTCCCAGTGGTTAATACAGAGTCTTGTTGTAATCTAGTGCTACTCAGCAAAGTCAAACTTGGAATAAACAGAACTTTCAGTAAAATAAAATATTTATAATTTGATGTACCAGAATTCAAAGATAATCCGTCTATTTTGAATATGACATCTGATTGGAATATGGGCCTAGTTACGACCTGCTGGTTTCAGAGATATTGTCAGTTGGATCCACCTAGCCGGCTGGTTACTTGCGAGGGAACGTGTGGTCTAATGTGGACATTACTTTGACAATAGTCTACGTAGCAATCTATTCATCTACAAGACACGTCTACAATAGGTTATTATTACAGGTACAATTAGGTTTCCTTGATGATGTTTGATGGTTTCAATGGCAGACCAGTGCACTACACTAGTAGTAGTTACGTCCACAAATCTCTTGCAATGGACTAACTACAGCGCTAACTACTACTAGTGCACTACACTAGTAGTAGTTACATCCACAAATCTCTTACAATGGACTAACTACAGCACTAACTAGCAACTACAACTAGTGCACTACACTAGTAGTAGTTACGTCCACAAATCTCTTGCAATGGACTAACTACAGCACTAACTACCACTAGTGCAGTACACTGGTAGTAGTTACGTCCACAAATCTCTTGCAATGGACTAACTACAGCGCTAACTACTACTAGTGCACTACACTAGTAGTAGTTACGTCCACAAATCTCTTGCAATGGACTAACTACAGCACTACACTAGTAGTAGTTACGTCCACAAATCTCTTGCAATGGACTAACTACAGCACTAACTAGCAACTACAACTAGTGCACTACACTAGTAGTAGTTACGTCCACAAATCCCTGGCTATGGACTAACTACAGCACTAACTAGCAACTACAACTAGTGCACTACACTAGTAGTAGTTACGTCCACAAATCTCTTGCAATGGACTAACTACAGCGCTAACTACGACAAATCACTACGAATACCTGGGCCCGAGTTACACAGATGGAATACAAATAATGCTCCCTAATAAGTCCTTGTAATTGAGCCACGGTTGTTTGATTGAGTATCAGTAGAGCAGTGGTATGAAATATGCATGGCCAGAAATAGCAGGCTAGTAGTTTAAATGGAGTCAAACAATATGAAGAACAAACAAAATAGTAGTAGTTAGCGATAACCAATCATTTCTACCACTTACTACTCACTAACAAGTTATTCAAGTGATGTACTTGTTGGTTTTCCACAGCAGGTTGACGAGGTCAAAGGTTGCTAAGAGTAACACGTAGGGGCATACTGTACCTGGACACAACAATGCATGATATACGCTCGCGCTCACGATACAGAGCACACCTGAACAATCGCAACGTGATAATTACTGTCAGCAAGATCACAGTTCATCGGCCCAAGCGTCGTCACGTCTTGAGATCTGATCGGGTGAACTGTTTTAATGCATGGATAATCATCTCGTTGAATTAGGCAGGTGTCCCGTGTGAATGACCGAGAGCGTACGTAGGCTCGGGTTCTACACACAGATACTGCTAGCAAGTCAAGGACAAACCACTGAAACATGGCTTCCAGGCTGCACTGGCACACAACACGACGCGTTTCCACTTTACACTGAATCTGAGGCAAGTGCTTGCGACGTTAGTTAGTACGGTACAGTGTATGACATTCAGCCATTGACCGAGATGCATCGAGGGTTGCGTTGGTTTGCCGCTTCTTCATGGTGACTTCACTCAACTCTGAAACTAGTTCTATTTCCCGAGTGCTTTGCTTGGAACTAATGATCGCAGCTCTACCTGATGTTGATTCCGAGTAGGAACATGATGTCATGACTTCTACCTATATACGTCAAATGTGCTAGGCTTATGAAAAAGGATATTTACTATTAATGCAATAAAATAAAATATGAATACTCATTGGTAGAGACATGTGAATATAGATTCTATTTTTTCATTTCATAGCATTTAGAATTTGAAAAGTAGCACTTTGGTGCATCTATTATTTTGAAACATCGTGTTTTGTAGCGCAACAACATTCTGTAGCATAACAACAATACGGTAACGGTAAAACCACTAGATAACGTGCAATAGGACCACAAGAGGAATGCCCCAATTGATTACGTGTTTAGAAAAATAGTCTCCACAACCGGGTTAAACCTACGCCTCATCTGCCGCCTGCATCTGCAACTATACTTTTATCCAAATTCCCCAATTAACTTGACCCGTTTACATACACCTGAAATGAAACATTTTTGAGAAAAATAGCATCTATAATGTTTCTATTCCAAATATAGCGTCTATATCGCCAATACATTGAAACGTAGCAGATTCAGACGTTTTTAGCACTTTGTCGCGTTTTTAAAAACATGGTAGAACAACACTAAACCAATCGAAACATAAATGAATATCAGAAAAACATATGAAAAAGCACTTTTAAATTTCATAGCTTTTGTAGCAATTGCTATTTTTACATGTCTCTACTCGTTGGTTTGGGGCGTGCGGACTTTTCCCACGACTCTGATCACACATGAGACTCATCTGGATGTGAGTTACTAGCAATATAACTTGCGTTATTATATGGATTACTTCACAATCTGAATAATGTACAATTTAACCTCACTTTCTCCGTTCAACTTCCAAGAGACTGTTTCAGACAACTGAGCTGACGTATACGTCATTTCGCGTGTATTTGTAAACAAAGTTGGTTCATCTCATCACCACTACACCACGCACGATCGTAGGTTCTGAAGATGTGCCCGGTGAATTGGTACACATGTTCAACACGGAAGAGATAGAAAGTAAAGACACCATATCAAACCGGCGCAACCCTCAATGCATCTTGCTGTGGACTATTGTCTGGTCAACGTTAACGTTCAGTTGCTCAACAAGGCTCTATCCGACAGTTAGCAATGACAGCAAGTCAGCTCAATGCACCTTGCTATTGTCTGGTCAACGTTAACGTTCAGTTGCTCAACAAGGCTCTATCCGACAGTTAGCAAGGACATCAAGTCAGCTCAATGCATCTTGCTATTGTCTGGTTAACGATAACGTTCAGTTGCTCAACAAGGCTCTATCCGACAGTTAGCAATGACAGCAAGTCAGCTCAATGCACCTTGCTATTGTCTGGTCAACGTTAACGTTCAGCTGCTCAACAAGGCTCTATCCGACAGTTAGCAACGACAGCAAGTCAGCTCAATGCACCTTGCTATTGTCTGGTCAACGTTAACGTTCAGTTGCTCAACAAGGCTCTATCCGACAGTTAGCAATGACAGCAAGTCAGCTCAATGCACCTTGCTATTGTCTGGTCAACGTTAACGTTCAGTTGCTCAACAACGCTCTATCCGACAGTTAGCAATGACAGCAAGTCAGCTCAATGCACCTTGCTATTGTCTGGTCAACGTTAACGTTCAGTTGCTCAACAAGGCTCTATCCGACAGTTAGCAATGACAGCAAGTCAGCTCAATGCACCTTGCTATTGTCTGGTCAACGTTAACGTTCAGCTGCTCAACAAGGCTCTATCCGACAGTTAGCAAGGACCAATGCAGCCCTGGAGTTAGTAAAGTCAGATGCAAGTTAGTGTCACGAGTAGGAAGAAACTAGATACTGAAGTTCCCACACAGAATGGTAAACATAACAGGCCTGCAGAAACACACACAAGTTAGAAACAGTGAGGAAGAAAGTTTCATTCCAGAAATAAAGGTTTAGCTTATTTAATAATACAGTAACAGATTATTCAAATTACATTACTTTATCCGCATACGAATGTTGTTTATTACTTATTTCAATTAGTTTTCCAATTGGCTTGTTATAATTTGAAGTCGACATCGGGTTTAGTTACTTCACGTTCTTTGCCCTCGGTCTTTAGTTCAACACGGACGTGGCAAAATGCATGGGGTTTGGTAATAATCTTCAGACATTATTGTTTGCTTGACGACCCCACCGACAGCTAGGTTATACGGGGGTACGAATGAGCTTAATGACCCCACCGACAGCTAGGTTATACGGGGGTACGAATGAGCTTAATGACCCCACCGACAGCTAGGTTATACAGGGGTACGAATGAGCTTAATGACCCCACCGACAGCTAGGTTATACGGGGGTACGAATGAGCAGGTGATGATGAAACTATGTGGTGATGATGTGAAATGATGTTCCTGAGAACCCATGCCTTGTGCGGGACTCGAACCCACGCGACGACGAACGCGTGGACGCGAACGGTGATTTCAGTTGCTGAAGCGGTGCCTCAGCTGACTGAGCTAACGTGGGTGACGGCAGGCTCAATGTCGGAATAAATTTGGAAACGTAACTGTGACGTAACATCTTTTCGATTACTTTGTTAGATACTTTGATTACATATCATCCTTATAATTACATATATTACATATCACCTTGTGGTGCCCCGTCCAAACGATCCTACTTTTCATACATAGCCTTAATTGGGGAACAATGATTTTGTATCAAGTTTCGATGTTATTAAAAAAACATCATATCAACGGAATTGTGTTTGGTGGGCTTTGACAGAAAGAAAGTCAAGTCAGTTTGCTTATAATTGGGACCAAATTGCAAAGAGAAGTCCATAAAGATATTGTTCGGCTAATTATTTTCCAAAGTTACGTACATTTTATCCACAGTTGAAAAATACCAATGCGAATGAATAGTAATGAAACTAATAGAAATGAATCAAGTTGGATGAACGAATGAATAGTAATGAAACTAATAGAAATGAATCGAGTTGGATGAACGAATGAATAGTAATGAAACTAATAGAAATGAATCAAGTTGGATGAACGAATGAATAGTAATGAAACTAATAGAAATGAATCAAGTTGGATGAACGAATGAATATTAATGAAACTAATAGAAATGAATCAAGTTGGATGAACGAATGAATAGTAATGAAACTAATAGAAATGAATCAAGTTTGATGAACGAATGAATAGTAATGAAACTAATAGAAATGAATCAAGTTGGATGAACGAATGAATATTAATGAAACTAATAGAAATGAATCAAGTTGGATGAACAAATGAATAGTAATGAAACTAATAGAAATGAATCAAGTTGGATGAACGAATGAATATTAATGAAACTAATAGAAATGAATCAAGTTGGATGAACAAATGAATAGTAATGAAACTAATAGAAATGAATCAAGTTGGATGAACGAATGATTAGTAATGAAACTAATAGAAATGAATCAAGTTGGATGAACGAATGAATAGTAATGAAACTAATAGAAATGAATCAAGTTGGATGAACGAATGAATAGTAATGAAACTAATAGAAATGAATCAAGTTGGATGAACGAATGAATAGTAATGAAACTAATAGAAATGAATCGAGTTGGATGAACGAATGAATAGTAATGAAACTAATAGAAATGAATCAAGTTGGATGAACGAATGAATAGTAATGAAACTAATAGAAATGAATCAAGTTGGATGAACGAATGAATAGTAATGAAACTAATAGAAATGAATCAAGTTGGATGAACGAATGAATAGTAATGAAACTAATAGAAATGAATCGAGTTGGATGAACGAATGAATAGTAATGAAACTAATAGAAATGAATCAAGTTGGATGAACGAATGAATAGTAATGAAACTAATAGAAATGAATCAAGTTGGATGAACGAATGAATAGTAATGAAACTAATAGAAATGAATCAAGTTGGATGAACGAATGAATAGTAATGAAACTAATAGAAATGAATCAAGTTGGATGAACGAATGAATGTGGTGCTGGAGAAGGGCATGCGGCACTAGAAGACTCGGTGGCGTCGGGTCATGCCTAGCTAGCTCACCGACGGCCAGCACCGAGGAGGTTTCATTGTTAGGTGCGTGAAGAGTACTATAGTACGGTGAGAAATGCAGATCGTACAGCTAGCTGTCAGCAGTGACAAAAGATACGTATCGAGTTGTGTTTCGAGAGCTGACGACTCGTGACGTTGCTAGTAGTGATGACATCGATTCTAAAAATCGGGAATCGATTATCTATGCTCCAGAATCAATTAAAAATCAATTTGAAAAAAAAAAAAAAAAAATTTAAAAAAGTTTTTTCTCAAAAAAGTAGTGTAATTTGAAACTTTTTTCCCAACCTTCCCAAGGCGTTGACGTGAAAAATAGCTGCTGGAGACTTCTTTGAACTGTACTGTACCACTCGGGTATTTCCGTCAACGTTCGGCTGTCAGACGCAACCGAAGGGATAGCTTGTGTCCAGATAGTAATATCTCAACAATACAGAATAATATGGACAACGAAATGAGCACTTATTGTGACGTAAAGAAGTACAGCACTGAACAAGATTTTTTTTTTTTTGAAAAATCAATTTTTTGATTTGAGAATCGTTTTAAACAAATCGATTCTCGATTAATCGATGTTATCAGAAGTTGCTATCTCTTGGTCTCGATGTGAACGCTGAACGTCAGATGTTCCGCTTTGTACAAAACACCCAAGTTACGACACCTCACATGAAACAGTTAGTTCATGTTTTTCATCAGCTTGACTACTAGAAAGTCAGTTATCAATCACTGTTGTCGTCCAGCTGCTCTCAGGCAAGACGTTAGCCAATTAGCCATGTGGTCATTCCACTCCTCAGTCGTCCTGGCGTAATCGTAGACTGACATTTCTACTGCAACCGAATTGTGCTACTAACAATGTCATTGTTGATGTTTTCAGTCTATTGACTACCGGTATAAGGATTCCAAATGCAACTACAGTAAACCCTCATCAATAAGAAATGATTTCGATTTATAAAAATTTGGATTAGTAAAAAAAACTTCTTTTCCACGAAAATCATCACACTTTCCGGTTAGAATTGAAGCAATTTCGTAATACGCGCGAGAGAAAGCTACGCCACACGTGTGTAATCAGCTAGCCGACAACACACAATCGTTGTACAGCTCGCTTCTATTGTCCCTCGGCCGTCCCGAGCCCGACCGACGAACGAGTGTTCCGAGCTCACTGCTCGTCAAGGACAGAGCGGCGAGCGCACTCAAGGCAGCGAACAGCTCGACCGTCCCGAGCCTGACTGACCAACGAGTGTTCCGAGCTTACCGCTCATCAAGGACAGAGCGGCGAGCGCACTCAAGGCAGCGAACAGCTCGACCGTCCCGAGCCTGACTGACCAACGAGTGTTCCGAGCTTACCGCTCATCAAGGACAGAGCGGCGAGCGCACTCAAGGCAGCGAACAGCTCGACCGTCCCGAGCCTGACTGACCAACGAGTGTTCCGAGCTTACCGCTCATCAAGGACAGAGCGGCGAGCGCACTTGAATGACACACTCAAGGCAGCGAACAGCTCGACCGTCCCGAGTCCGACTGACGAACGAGTGTTCCGAGCTTGCCGCTCGTCAAGGACAGAGCGGCAAGCGCACTCAAGGCAGCGAACAGCTGAGCTGGCTTCAGCCTATTGCACGGTGTATAATAGTTTAGGTGATGTATCGGGCTATCTCTGTGCGTTGGAAGGCTGGTACCAACAGTGCTGCTAGTCCCATCAGAATCCGTTGGAACGCCACCGTGATACGAGGCTAGTCACGTGGTCCAGTCGACGTCTTGCCACCAACAATGACGTACATTTGGTGCGCGCATGCGTAGAGCCTGGCTACACTGGCCTCGTATCATCGTGGCGTTCCGCACAGATTTTGGTGGAACTATCTGCACCGCTGGGACCGGCCGAACTAGCCCGAGACATCATCTAAACTGTTATACACCGTGGCCTATTGTTACGCGTCAAATAAAAAGAATGGAATTTGGGAAAGCAGACTATTTCCAATGATCCAATCTGAAAACATAGCTGAAGCAATTGAAGGGTCGAAATATTAGTTCAAATTACGGATTAGTTGGAATTTGGATTAACCATATTAATGTCTACACCTTCTGCCGGGGACTGACTTCCAATTTGGAAATAAGTCAAATTTTGGATTGACCGAGTCTGGAATGAACGAGGGTTTATCACAGTGATCCCAGGCCATTGGCAGTGTTGTAAACGTTCTAGTGTTGCCCTAAGCTAGCCTACAGGTCAATGAACCCGCCAACAGACTACACAACGAGGCTCACAGTTAGTCACCTGATGATGAATGCATGAATGGAAGCAAACCCCATAGTTGATAGACGGTGTGAGCGTGCACGAAGATGTCAAGTACAGCAGGATGTCAAGAGGAGTCGAGCTTTGAAATGGGGATATTTATATCTTCAAATAGTTCATTTTTAGTAGAGAATTTGTTTGACAGAAAGAGAGAAAGAGAGAGAGAGAGAAAGAGAGAGAGAGAGAGAGAACTCACCTGATAGGAGAACTGTCGGACGACCTTGTACAACCTATTGGCTTCCTCTGCAAAGTACTCTGCCTGCGTGAAGAGGTCCTGCGTGGTTTTGAGCGCGCCCTCGCCCCGCGTGAACTGGTACATGGAGAAGGCCATCGATGACATGTTCTTGGCCCGCTTGACAATGTCGTTGTTCTCGTCGACGGCGGCTCCGGCTCCGCTCTCCTGCCACTTGTCCGTCTCCGCGTCCATCTCCGACGTGATCAGCTTCATCTCGAGCCCAGCCTTGGCGATCTTGGCCTGCTCCTGAGGGCACACAACGCAGCGCTCACGGGTCACGAAACATCTCGTCCACTCGGAACTTTCTCTGCACGTTCGTGTCACACTAGAATAGGTTCGAGCACAAGTTTCACACTTTCAACTTGGAAGAAACTTATGAAGACCTTTCGATTTCAGTCGCCTGGAAACCAAACTTGATGTAATGTTTACATGAGCTGGATTTCAAAGCCATGCTTTAGTGAAGCTCGTGCTCAGTGCTGGGCGTCCCACCGCTCGCTGTACCGACTAGCGGGCTTAACCCCCAGCACTACTGCGCTAACGTTCAAGACCAACGTACGAGCTACGCACGGGCACGAGAGAATGTCAAGCCTGGCATTACTTTACATGGAAAACCCTCTTCTGTGTGCACTAAAACTGCAGCCTAACTTTACAATGACGATATAAATGAGTTCACAAAAAAGGAAAGGAGGATGGAATTCACACTTAAGTACAGTGAAACCTCTATCCATCGTTTTTCAAGGGACCAGGAAAATAAAACCATCCATCCAGGAAAACCATCCATCCAGGAAAATGTAACATTGATTATATGGGAGTGGGGCTTGAAAAAATGAATGATACATCCAGGAAAACGATAGATCCGGGAACGATGGATAGAGGTTTCACTGTAAATATATAGCAGAATTTGGTGAGTTTTCTTCATAAATCCACTACATTTGAGAGAATCCTCGTAGAAATGTTGTATCGCGCATACCTACCCAGGTACACCACCGCGCGCCACTGAGAACATGTAATCAGTGGGCCTGTACAGTAGCATTGGTCCCAGGTAACAACTTGGAGCCACTAAGGTGCAAACAACTAAGGTGCAAATCTTAATATTTTCACCATTGGTCCGTCTCATTATGTTATGACATAAAACGCCCTTGCAGAAATTCTCGCCCCGTTTGACATGGGAGAAAAAAAACTGAAAATAAAATCTCTCCAAATGAAATAAAATTTTCTGTAAATGTGTATACATGGATGACACACATCATCACCATTTTGCAGTAATTCGAACCGGCCGTTTTGAAGAAAAAAAATAAATTAGCTGTTTTTATTCATCAAATATATTATAGAAGTGGAAGCAGAATTAAGTTGCCAAGATTCACTGCTTTCTAGATTCAAGAGTTGACCAACAATAGAGTATTTTTAATATGCGTCAAGGTGTGTAGAATACTAGAGTCAATAATATATGATTAATAATATATATATATATATATATTTATATGTTCCAGCTCATCTATCAACGCGGCAACACATAACGCGTTTGCCTAGTTAATGATATTTTGTAAAGACATTCAGTAAGTAGATCTGACTTTCAGTTGCCGAGGTCCACTATTGCAGAAGACCCGCTTGAATGCCTCGAGTAAGAGATAGTCGACATGGTACTTGGAAAACACAACTCAAGTGAGTGTGAATGGGACGTTATGATGGAAATGACAGCACATACCTCAGAATCAAGTCGAACTGGCTTCAATGCTTTGCTGGTCGTGCCGTGTTTCTGTAACCAAGGAGACTTCGTTAACAGCCAGCACTTCCAAATCTAGCTCAACTCGGAATATAAACTTACATTTTCTTTTTTTTACAATTTTCGCAATCTAGCAAGTAGGGATGACATCGATTCTCTATGCTCTAGAATCAATTAAAAATCGATTAAAAAAAAAAATTAAAAAAAAAAAATTTAAAAAAAGTATGTTTTCAAAAAAGTAGTGTAATTTGAAACTTTTTTTCAACCTTCCCAAGGCGTTGACGTGAAAAGTAGCTGCTAGAGACTTCTTTGAACTGTACTGTACCATTCGGGTATTTCCGTCAACGCTCGGCTGTCAGACGTAACCGAAGGGATAGCTTTTGTCCAGATAGTAATATCTCAACAATACAGAATAATATGGACAACGAAATGAGCACTTTCTACGACGTAAAGAAGTACAGCACCAAACCGAAAAAAAAAAATCTTTTTTTTTTGAAAAATCGATTTTCTGATTTGAGAATATTGTTTTACATCAGAATCGATTCTTAATCAATGTTATCCCTAATAGCAGGGTCGGTCGAACTTGCTCTGACGCTGTTTCCTGATCTGATATTACCAACGGCTGGGAGTTTTGAGCCGCCAAACATCGTGAAAAGCTCACTAATCATTGGCATCGTTCCGGACTAAGATCTAAGCAAATGTCATTCGATAGATTCAGGCTGTGAAATCATGGCAGATTCACATCTAGGCCTACCAATCATGTGAATCAATTGGAAACTATTACTTTCCATTAGAACTTGGAACACTATTTTTAAATAATAATTTTCAAATAAATAGGCCTACATCGAAATATTTGCGTTATTACAGTATCGAATTGTGGATAAAATTCTTCATCAAATTCACACGGACAAGAGTAACAGATTGTGGCTCAGTAATTAAGAGTCCACGGGAGCCGATTTAGCGAAATATCAGTTTTTTGGTGATAACTTTTGAACGGTATAAGATATCAAAATTCTGATAAGCGAGAAACACAGATAATTTTAATAGCTTCAAGATGATATAAGATATAACTATTCAAGTCATGTCGCATAACTGTCAAGAGTCGACAGCTAAAAAATGTGTTTTTTTAGCTGTATACTCTTGACAGTCACGCGACATGACTTGAATAGTTATATCTTATATCATCTTGAAGCTATTAAAATTATCTGTGTGTCTCGATTATTAAAATTTTGATAACTTATACCGTTTAAAAGTTATCACCAAAAAACTGATATTTCGCTAAATCGACTCCCGTGGACTCTTAATGGGAAATATTGATTGAGATCTGAATGAAGATGTGAAACGAGGAATTTGCGTGTTTTTTTGTAAACATTGAGAATTTCGCTCAGCAGGACTATACTTGCAAGGCTGTTATTATGTGGCTTGATAGCTTTAAATATAATGTGCATAGTTCAACTACAGCACCCCCCATTGTTCAGATCATCAGCCGCCACTGGGTTCATTGACCTTGGACGTGAATTCCTGTGCATTGATAATCCACAGTTCTTATTCAGAACCAATTATTAACCCCTTGCTTACCGCATTCACTGAACCTACTTTTACCATTCTAATAGTAATTAAAAATCATGAACAAGCCTGACATTTGACACAGGATCTAGGCCTACTTGAATCGCTTGAAAGACTGTTATCATTATCATATCCTAACTGTGAACTAGAATCATCATTTTCATCATCACAATCGCTGTCAAATACTGCATTTAGAACAGTTTCACTGTTGTTTGCTGGTTTCTGATGGCCATTGTTGCTAATGACAGCTGCAAGGTCAGTTTGATGCGTCAGTAAACATCATTTACTCAAAGAGTTCACTTCAAGAGCTATCTTTGTAGCCATACTATGGCACATTCTGACGGTAACTTTGGGAGATATGGATTTAAACATGACGCGCGGTAATTAGCGAGCCTCACACGTCGTCGGTCGTGAATGCTAAGTCGCGTCTCGCGGGCGACACTCGTCAAAAATAATCAAGGGGTTAATCCCAGAGAAATAGTTCCTGGTAGCCTGTTTTTTTTTGTTTTTTTTAATAACATCGAAACTTGATACAAAATCATTGTTCCCCAATTAAGGCTATGGATGAAAGATAGGATCATTTGGACGGGGCACCACAAGGGCGATCTTACCACCCCATTTTGATTATTTAAAACTAATGATCTTCAACACCAGGACTGCGCTGTCTGTGACCATAATTTTTTGCCGTAGATAAAAGTCTTTCAGTATAAACACACGAATGTTGATATCTTCCACTTTGAACTAAGTCTCTTGGGCAATGATTACTTCTTTCATTTGACAGCAGATGTAAAATTGAAAAAATTAAAATGAAGCCTGTTTGTGATGAATATATTATTGTAATTTGAGAATGTTTGTATTTTGTTTGTTTACTCGAGGTAAGGAAGCTTCAAGAAGCGAGAGATCGGCAGGAGTTGTGATCAAGGCTTCTGATTGGCTATTCAACATATTCTGGTTTGTATCCACAGGAATACGTGGAGAGATTATTGACAGAAAGCCGCCGCGGATAAACCAATTGAAACTGACCACAGCTCGAGTCTGGTTCCGTTTGACTTACGCCTGGCCTTGGTAGCGACATGTACATCTGCTTCTCCGGGATACGTCCTTGGCATTGCACGATCACCTCCTTCGCGATGGTGCTGATGTCCGCCACCAGGGCCTGCCACATGTCGGCAAACACTGGAACACAAAGAATACGTTGTTGACCTACAGTACAACTTCTTATATACAATTCTCATTTATACAACTTTTCTAGGTGATCCCAATCATTTTCCATTAGACTAATGCTAATTTACTTCTGTTATACAACTAATTTATTCACGACTTTTCGTATATAGGCCCCACACCTCAATTTCTTGTCCCCTTCCTACTTGTTCAATAATTCCAGTCGGGTGTTCATCATAGCCGTAAAAACCCAAGCTTGGGTAAATCCCAGAAACATGACCAACAGGTGCGGCAACACATCTGGCGTCATCTCTAGTTGGCCAGTCAGCCGCGTCCCAGCACCTGTCTCTATGCAACAGCTGGTCAGGTTCATCTTCACACAAAGTGCGTGTATTTTTGATAATGGCGAGCGGTAAAAGGATTTAGCGTACGTAAACAGTGATATTATTACGAGAGAATTGTTTGATGAGATTTTGTCTGGAAACAATGAAGACGACAGCGTCACATGGTGACAGTATCGTCCAGTTGATCCTTCCCATTCCAATGCCCCGATGTTCACAGTCTCACGTCATCGTGTGAAGCTGAACAACAAAGAGTCGTGACAGACTTGTTCACGTCGTAAGAAGATACCGGTAACCTTTCAGCTGACCCTGGTTTATGATGTACATCATTAGACGAGCTTTAGCGAGGATTCAATTTGACATACTGAAAAAAATTGGTGTTCGTTTTTATGTTTTTTTTGTGTTTTTTTTCATGTTTTTTTGTCGGTTCTCCACAGGTCAAACGGCTACAGCTATCAATTTCAAACTTTTTATCATCATGGTTCCTTATCTAACTTAGATCTGTATAGTTTTGTGGCATTATCGGGTGGTAACTTTCATTTTTATGAATTTTAGAAATTTAAAAAATACCCATTAGAATGACACGGCGGAAAAAAAATTAAAAAATTTTCATTTTCCAAAAAATTGAAATTTTGTGTGGAGTTGAATCACATCTTGATACACATTTCTGTAAATTCTCAGCTTGATCGGGTCAGCCATTTTGAGGGAAAAACATGGAATGTGCTAAATTGGTACCACTCGAAGCCGTTTTTACCCATTTATAACTAAAATGTTACCCAATTGGCGAATATAGGCAAGAGTTTGGCAATGAAGTCGACATACTATTACTTTCCGCTCGTGTAACAACGCGTATATAGCGTTTTCCTAGTTATACCAACATACATGGCATATGCGTCTTTGTTAATAAGACCCGACACATTGATGAAACATAAAGTATACATTTTTGTTATATTTATAGGATTTATTATACGATTATAGCCCTTAAAGTCATATAAACGACGTTCTACTGTATTACGTTGGATAAATGTGCCTTGTATTCAATTCGATGTTTTCACCGCGTTTAATACTGGTTCAGATGTACGGGAAGACGGTTTTATCTCCCAAGCCATGTACTGTTTGCTGAGCGGGAGGAAGATTTGGTCTGTTGGCATGACTACAGCCGAGTGCCGACTTTACCTTCAACGTTTTCTTTGGCTATCTTGGATGTGGGGTGGAGAGAAAGCGTGTGCGCGGCCGTGACCACCTGTGGCCCGTAGATCCGCAGGTTGATCTCAGAGTATTTGGATGATACTTGAAGCGAGTCCGTCGATGCGATGTGCCTTAATAATTTACAAACCTGCGAGAGAACAGAGAGAAGACAATCAGTTGGAGGTTACGGTGGCCGGCTCTATGATGTTGTACTTCGTACAGGGCCGTATCAAGCCCTAGATCATTGACTTTATAATAACTACGTTAGAAAGACCATACATTCTTATGGGAGGCTCTATAAATCTGACAGTTCGAGCTTCACCCAAAAACAGGGTGTTTTGTCCAGGTGGTGCTAGTGTCGCCGGTTGACTAGTAACGCCGACACTAGCACCACCTGGACAAAATACAGGGTGTTTTGTCCAGGTGGTGCTAGTGTCGCCGGTTGACTAGTAACGCCGACACTAGCACCACCTGGACAAAAAACAGGGTGTTTTGTCCAGGTGGTGCTAGTGTCGCCGGTTGACTAGTAACGCCGACACTAGCACCACCTGGACAAAATACAGGGTGTTTTGTCCAGGTGGTGCTAGTGTCGCCGGTTGACTAGTAACGCCGACACTAGCACCACCTGGACAAAATACAGGGTGTTTTGTCCAGGTGGTGCTAGTGTCGCCGGTTGACTAGTAACGCCGACACTAGCACCACCTGGACAAAATACAGGGTGTTTTGTCCAGGTGGTGCTAGTGTCGCCGGTTGACTAGTAACGCCGACACTAGCACCACCTGGACAAAATACAGGGTGTTTTGTCCAGGTGGTGCTAGTGTCGCCGGTTGACTAGTAACGCCGACACTAGCACCACCTGGACAAAAAACAGGGTGTTTTGTCCAGGTGGTGCTAGTGTCGCCGGTTGACTAGTAACGCCGACACTAGCACCACCTGGACAAAATACAGGGTGTTTTGTCCAGGTGGTGCTAGTGTCGCCGGTTGACTAGTAACGCCGACACTAGCACCACCTGGACAAAATACAGGGTGTTTTGTCCAGGTGGTGCTAGTGTCGCCGGTTGACTAGTAACGCCGACACTAGCACCACCTGGACAAAACACCCTGTTTTTGGGGTGAAGCTCGGGCCGGCCGATCACGGTTGCTCTCATAGAACTTTAACATTGGAGGTACTCTCTTATAAGTACAAACTCAATGACTAGACCCAGGGGTGGCAACTTCTCAATGAGCTTCAGCCCCATCAGAATTAAATAATTGGTAAATATATTTTGAGAGAGATTTCGTATATTTTCATTATATGAGTGTAGCGAAGATTCCATTTCACATATCGAAAAAATGGGCTTCGTTTTTTTTTGTAATTTTGTGCGCGGCATACAGGTCAGGAAAAGATACCTATCGACTTGAAACTTTTCTACAGATTTCCGTCATGCCAGAATAGGCTCGGATTGTTTTTCAGAAAAATCGGTCGGAAAGTTTTTACGGAAAAAATTTGGAAAGTTTGAGAAATCCTCATAAGAATAACACCGATTAAAATACTTGAAATGTGGAAAATTTTCAAAAACTTGCACTGAAAATGGAAAACATAATTACGGATATTTTCAGTGACTTTCTCAACATTCGGATGGGAAATAACAAAGAAAACGCAATACAAGTATCCATTTTATTGAAGGTTGGGATCAAGATGCATTGAGGGTTGCGTTGGTTTGCCGCAGGGAGACAGGCAAACGCAACCCTCAATGCATCTTGGTCGGGATCAATTGGTTTTGCAAAGTGTATACGCCACAGGTTGCAGCACTATAAATATCAACAAGTTGCAGGTAACGTTTTTGAACGTTTGAAGTAATCCAAGGTACGTAGATGTGGATTGATCTGACGAAATATTTTTCATCCTAGATTTCCATTCTTCTAAGCTTATCTCACAACGCACATCCCGCGTTTTCCTGGTATAATTTTCATTCAGGTTTCGAGATATCAACTAATAGGCTTACCTATGACTATCAATAACGTAACGAGATAAGCAACATGACGCTTTCCTTTCGCACCATGCGTACATCAAAGGGATGCCGCCTCACAAATGTTATGATGATTTGCTGGTATTATTGTGTGTTGATCTATACAAGTAATAGATGTAATGCAATCTGTGACTATCAATAACGTAACGGGATAAGCAACATGGCGCTTACCTTTCGCACCATGCGTACATCAAAGGGATGCCGCCTCACAAATGTTATGATGATTTGCTGGTATTATTGTATGTTGATCTATACAAGTAATAGATGTAATGCAATCTACGACTATCGATAACGTAACGGGATAAGCAACATGGCGGTTTCCTTTCGCACCATGCGTATATCAAAGGGATGCCGCCTCACAAATGTTATGATGATTTGCTGGTATTATTGTACGTTGATCTATACAAGTAATAGATGTAATGCAATCTATGACTATCAATAACGTAACGGCATAAGCAACATGGCGCTTTCCTTTCGCACCACGCGTATATCAAAGGGATGCCGCCTCACAAATGTTATGATGATTTGCTGGTATTATTGTGTGTTGATCTATACAAGTAATAGATGTAATGCAATCTATGACTATCAATAACGTAACGGGATAAGCAACATGGCGCTTGCCTTTCGCACCATGCGTATATCAAAGGGATGCCGCCTCACAAATGTTATGATGATTTGCTGGTATTATTGTGTGTTGATCTATACAAGTAATAGATGTAATGCAATCTACGACTATCAATAACGTAACGGGATAAGCAACATGGCGCTTTCCTTTCGCACCATGCGTATATCAGAGGGATGCCGCCTCACAAATGTTATGATGATTTGCTGGTATTACTGTATGTTGATCTATACAAGTAATAGATGTAATGCAATCTGTGACTATCGATAACGTAACGGGATAAGCAACATGGAGCTTTCCTTTCGCACCATGCGTATATCAAAGGGATGCCGCCTCACAAATGTTATGATGATTTGCTGGTATTGTTGTATGTTGATCTATACAAGTAATAGATGTAATGCAATCTATGACTATCAATAACGTAACGGGATAAGCAACATGGCGCTTTCCTTTTGCACCATGCGTACATCAAAGGGATGCCGCCTCACAAATGTTATGATGATTTGCTGGTATTGTTGTATGTTGATCTATACAAGTAATAGATGTAATGCAATCTATGACTATCAATAACGTAACGGGATAAGCAACATGGCGCTTTCCTTTCGCACCATGCGTATATCAAAGGGATGCCGCCTCACAAATGTTATGATGATTTGCTGGTATTGTTGTATGTTGATCTATACAAGTAATAGATGTAATGCAATCTATGACTATCAATAACGTAACGGGATAAGCAACATGGCGCTTTCCTTTCGCACCATGCGTATATCAAAGGGATGCCGCCTCACAAATGTTATGATGATTTGCTGGTATTGTTGTATGTTGATCTATACAAGTAATAGATGTAATGCAATCTATGACTATCAATAACGTAACGGGATAAGCAACATGGAGCTTTCCTTTCGCACCATGCGTATATCAAAGGGATGCCGCCTCACAAATGTTATGATGATTTGCTGGTATTATTGTGTGTTGATCTATACAAGTAATAGATGTAATGCAATCTGTGACTATCAATAACGTAACGGGATAAGCAACATGGCGCTTTCCTTTCGCACCACGCGTGTATCAAAGGGAAATGTTATGATGATTTGCTGGTATTATTGTATGTTGATCTATACAAGTAATAGATGTAATGCAATCTGTGACTATCAATAACGTAACTGGATAAGCAACATGGCGCTTTCCTTTCGCACCATGCGTACGTATATCGAAGGGATGCCGCCTCACAAATGTTATGATGATTTGCTGGTATTATTGTATGTTGATCTATACAAGTAATAGATGTAATGCAATCTGTGAATCCAGCTCTTTCCAACTGCATCAAGCAATATTGGGATAAATTTCATTTGAATTGGCCAATCTAAATTTAAAATACGTCTGTAAAAGCATTTAGTCCCCTAGTCAAGAGCCCTACTGCAGTATTTACCATTTGATAACTGGATAATTACTCATCATCTACGAGAAAGATTAAAATCAATGCAAGTATACAACTATGTACTATATATTGAAATACGAGCCTAATACGTACGATTTGATTTGAAATTGCGAATCTCAGAAATGTACACGAAAGCGCTGATTCCATCATGGTGAAAACGGCCTAATATTAAAAGGATAGGACTTACGCCATGTTGCTTATCCCGTTACGTTATGGATAGTCATAGGTAATACATAGAGAGCATTGAGAACAGTGTTCCGTATTGATAATTTCCTTCTAGTGTACAATATAGGCCTACTAGTATTTGTACAGTTTCTGTCTTGCCGTTTAAATGTCAACACTATCAATTGGAGATATTATTCACTAACAATCCAAATTCATAACATGGGCCTAATCTTTCTCATTAACGGTAGGGCTGTGCGAGACTCGAAATGTTCGAGCGAGTTCGAGTCAAGATCGAGACACGAACTCGCTCGAAAAGATTTTTTCCAAGATCGAAATTTCGATTCTCGAACGTTTTCGAGCGAGCGAGCGAGAATAAACTTGTCATCTTTTCATCATTCAACATATTGATATTAAGTAATAAATATATAGTGTCTGAAACTTATGAAAAAGTTTTTTTTCTGCATTTCTCCCTTCGATTTTGCATATAGAACTTGCTGAATGATTACAACGCGCATGGTTTCACACTGTCAGTTGCACCGAACTGACCGACTCCGAGTGACTGAGTTCTGTTGAGTCGTAGTAACCAGCAGACACGCACACGCGTCTTTCACCCTTCCTCAGTTCCTCCCCATCAACAAAGTCTTCAAGGACAGATTAAAACGTCATCACGCGTGTTGCCAAGACACTCGGGACGGCCGAGCGCCAATGGCAAAAAGTTTGCACGTCGTCATCGGCGAAGTTAGCCGATCAAGTAGTTCATCAGTAGCGAACTTATCGAGTAGTTTCGCCCGGTTTCTCTCGTACGCAATACAACATTCTCGTAATTCTAACCGGGAAGTGATGATTTTCGTGGCTATCTTTTTTTGAATTTTGATTGTATCCACTTCAAATTTTGCACTTGGATAACTAGCACGCTAAAACTGCAAAAAAATCAAAATGAAATAAAAACCAACGATGTAGGCCCCACATGATTATTTGGTTTTTACGAAATTTTCAGCAGTGAAATCTATTTTTCGTTTTTCTCAAACAATGATTTTATTCAGTTCAATTTTTTCACTATAAAATGTTGCTGAAGTATTGTTCAAGGGTTGGTCATATCGTTTTTTTTTATATTCCTGCTATATTCCAAGATATATGATTTTATTTACAACGTTTTTTTTTTAAATTAAATTTTCTATGAAATTTGTGCTCGAACTCGCTCGAACTAAAATAGTGCTCGAAACTCGCTTGAAAAAAGTCAATCTCGCTCGAAACTTGCTCGAACTCAAAAAGCTCTGCTCGCACAGCCCTAACAACAGGTCACAGTGACAGCCAAACTCAATAATAATCATAAATGTGCTTCTGAATAAAAAACTGTTGCTTGTCATATTCATGAGATGGTGCGCTGTACCGAATCAGTAATTATAGTCGAGGGGGGGGGGGGGGGGGGGAGCACCAACAAATTCCGGGCCTCGGGTCGCCAGATATCTTGACACTAAATAAACCCTATAAAATTAATGAGTTGAGATTTTGTTTAAATGACATACAGTAGGCCGGCCTGTTACTGATTCATTTGTACCACTAGTCAAACGCATATGCTGCGTTTGGCTAATTATCATAACATTACTTACATGACATAGCAGACTTACAGGTGTAAGTCCACCTGTGAACGCGTCGTGTGTTAATAGCGTACCTCCAGCACGTGCTCCAGGCACTCGTGGAAGCGGGCGGCGCACTCATCGAGTCTCTCTGCGTCTGCCGCCAGCGCGACGTTGCGTATGACTGCCACCAGGTCGTGCCCCGTGTGCACGACGGGCGGTAGGTCCTCGGCCTGCTCGACAGTAGTCTGCTGCAGCTGCTGCCTCAGGTCCCTGGTGGCCCGCAACAAGCCCAGCACGGCAGACTCCATCTCTTGCGTGGGCGAGCTGCCTTCACACTGCTCCTGCAAACAACAATAATGATTGGATGAGCAAAGCAAAGACTCAATTTCACCAAACTCGAAAAAAAAAGTTTCTTTTTTTTTCACGCTCCACAGGTCAACAAAAATTTAAAATCAGTTGAAACTTGGCATACAGTTGAAACTTATCAAATTTGATACAGTATAGTTTTGAGGCGCAATCGATTGAACCACTTCTGAGAAAATTCATTTCAAAATTTTCAAAAATCCCATAAGAATAACCCAGAGGAAAAGATTCGTTGAAAATATTTCATCCGAGAGAATTCAAATTCGTAGGGAATTTGAAATAATAATGATACACAATATTCCGAACTTTCACTCAAATGGGATTAGCCGTTTTGATGTAAAAAAATATATAATATAATTTTTTTAAATATGTTTTTTAAACATTCCTGAATAAGGAAATCTTCAAACACTTGTCTTGAACTTGATTCCTGTTAGCGTCTTCAGAAATATAGGTAGGGCCTACAGTGTCTTGTTATAGAATGTTGAACCAGCATACAAGCTATGACTATCAATAACGTAACGGGATAAGCAACATTGCGCTCTCCTTTCGCACCATGCGTATATCAAAGGGATGCCGCCTCACAAATGTTATGATGATTTGCTGGTATTATTGTGTGTTGATCTATACAAGTAATAGACGTAATGCAATTTGTGAATCCAGCTCTTTCCAACTGCATTAAGCAATATTGGGATAAATTTCATTTGAATTGGCCAATCTAAATTTAAAATACGTCTGTGAAAGCATTTAGTCCCCTAGTCAAGAGACCTACTGCTATATTTGCCATTTGATAACTGGATAATTACTCATCATCTACGAGAAAGATCAGAAACAATGCAAGTATACAACTATGTACTATACATTGAAATACGAGCCTAATACGTACGATTTGATTTGAAATTGCGAATCTCACAAATGTACACGAAAGCGCTGATTCCATCATGGTGAAAACGGCCCAATGTTAAAAGGATAGGACTTAGGCCATGTTGCTTATCCCGTTACGTTATTGATAGTCATAGATACAAGGAACAGTTCTTTTACTTTCTGATTCATGTGCACTTGTTTGGAAGCCATTGTTAAGCCCACTATTCTCACAGCCAGCCCTCTATACACACACAATCAGACCAGCAGAGCCAAGACTGACAGGTTATGTGTTGCCGCGTTGAGCGATCGGTTATATCTATCCACCTTGAGATCCAAACAATTATGCCACTGCCATCTTATTTCTTAATTAATGTCCATGATAATGAAGAAGGCCTTGGTGGATGAGCGAAGCGAAGACTCAATTTCACCATACTCGAAAAAAAAAGTGCCTGTTTTTTTTTTCGTGCTCCACAGGTCAAACGAAAATTCAAAATTAGTTCAAACTTGGCACACACAAGTATCATTATCTAATTTGATACTGTATAGTTTTGAGGCGCAATCGGTCGAACCGCTTCTGAGAAAACTCATTTCAAAGTTTTCAAAAATTCCATAAGAATAACCCAGAGAAAACAATTTGTCAAAAATATTTCCTCCGAGAGAATTTAAATTCTCATTTAATTTTAATATAATAATTATACACGTTATTCCGAACTTTCAGTCAAATCAGATCAGCTGTTTTGATGTAAAAAAATATATAATCCCCTCTTTTTCTATTGCTCAAAGCTATTAAGAAACCAATTAAATCCAAGCCACAGGTGTCATTACTCAATTGTAAACAATTAAAACAAAGCCTTTTTTATTATCATGGAAATTAATAAAGGAAAATAAGATGGCAGTGATGTAGTGGTTTGGATCTCATGGTGTATATATATAATAACCAATCCAAAGATAAGTTGATATGTTCCAGCTCATCCATCAACGCGGCAACACATAACGCGTTTTCTAGTTTTGATAATTTTCAATTAATTGGAGAAACCTGTTTCTTGGATTTAATTGGTATCTGTTGTATAGTGACCTTGGTTGCCATATCAAGGCCCCCACTATGCAATGTAACTCTGGGCTGTGATCCTAGGGGCTTACAGCCCAACAATGTAAAGGGTGTTTGGGGTTGGAGATTAGAATAAAACCAGATTGAAAGTACAAAGATGGTCTGTCTTTTACTGTGTATATTGAAGTTATAATAAATAGTATCTTGACAGCTTTGAGTGATTTAAAAAAAATTATATATTTTTTTACATCAAAACAGATGATCCGATTTGAGTGAAAGTTTGGAATAATGTGTAGGCCTATCATTATATTGAAATTCTCTGAGAATTTGAATTCTCTTGAAGGAAATATTTTGTACTAATTTTTTCCTCTGGGTTATTCTTGTAGGATTTTTGAAAACATTGGAATGAGTTTTCTTAGAAGTGGTTCAACCGATTGCGCCTCAAAACTATACAGTATCGAATTAGATGAGGACACTTGTGTACGCCAAGTTTAAAAAAAAAAAAACAGGCGCTTTTTTTTTGGGTATGGCGAATTTGAGTCTTCGCTCCGCTCATCCAATCACAGGGCAGCACAGTCGTATCACTGCCTCCCAGACGGCGTAACTTACCGTTAAGCTTAAACGTATAATTACAATTTCTGCTATTGAATAAGCAAATGATGTATTAAAATACTATTTGAATTTATTTTTCGAAATATTGTCAATTTTTTTTTTTTTTTTTAATAACATCGAAACTTGATACAAAATCATTGTTCCCCAATCAAGGCTAACGATGAAAGATAGGATCGTTTGGACGGGGCACCACAATACAAGGGTGATCTAATTTGTGAGTCTGAATTTAGATGGAATGATATTCTGATGAATAGCAAGTTGCAGATAACTAAGCTACTGCCGAGACACGCCTTCCTAACGTCGAGTCACGTATCTCGGTTGTTTCTACAGAACAGATATTCCCGAGGTATAATCTCCGTCTTGCTGAATGTGTGTAGCCTTACCAGACTGACGCCGACGCGAAGTAATTGATTGAGTTCCAGCTTGGTGCGATCACAGAGGAGTAATATATTCTCTCGGTGCTCGTGACTAGTGTAGGCCGAGTCGGTGAAGTCCTGAGTCCGTTCCACGATAGTGTCTAGAGCACCGGCCAGTCTCTCCTTACAGCCGGGCCCGAGCAGCGTCAGTCTCGTCATCTCCACGAGGTCTTCGAAGTGTTTCAGAGCCCCCGACACAGTGCGGCTGACGTCCCAGTCTTCCTGCAACGTCCAGACATTCTCAACCTACGGACCACTCGGGAATATTTGCGTTAATCAAGCAATCATGCACAATACACTGACATCACGGATCCGAAGATATCCCTGGGATTATGCAATTTATCTACGTGTGATGACTGTTCCAACGGCCGTCCCTCGTTACCTCGTTACCTAGTGGGAAGGTATTACCTCGTTAGCTGGTGGGAAGGTATTACCTCGTTAGCTAGCGGGAAGGTATTACCTCGTTTGCTAGCGGGAAGGTATTACCTCGTTAGCTGGTGGGAAGGTATTACCTCGTTAGCTAGCGGGAAGGTATTACCTCGTTAGCTAGGGGGAAGGTATTACCTCGTTAGCTAGCGGGAAGGTATTACCTCGTTAGCTAGCGGGAAGGTATTACCTCGTTAGCTAGCGGGAAGGTATTACCTCGTTAGTTAGCGGGAAGGTACTACCTCGTTAGCTAGTGGGAAGGTATTACCTCGTTAGCTAGCGGGAAGGTATTACCTCGTTAGCTAGCGGGAAGGTATTACCTCGTTAGCTAGCGGGAAGGTATTACCTCATTAGCTAGCGGGAAGGTATTACCTCGTTAGCTAGCGGGAAGGTATTACCTCGTTAGCTAGCGGAAGGGTATTACCTCGTTAGCTAGCGGGAAGGTATTACCTCATTAGCTAGCGGGAAGGTATTACCTCATTAGCTAGCGGGAAGGTATTACCTCGTTAGCTAGCGGGAAGGTATTACCTCGTTAGCTAGCGGGAAGGTATTACCTCGTTAGCTAGCGGGAAGGTATTACCTCGTTAGCTAGCGGGAAGGTATTACCTCGTTAGCTAGCGGGAAGGTATTACCTCGTTAGCTAGTGGGAAGGTATTAACTCGTTAGCTAGCGGGAAGGTATTACCTCGTTAGCTAGCGGGAAGGTATTACCTCGTTAGCTAGCGGGAAGGTATTACCTCGTTAGCTAGTGGGAAGGTATTACCTCGTTAGCTAGCGGGAAGGTATTACCTCGTTACCTAGCGGGAAGGTATTACCTCGTTAGCTAGCGGGAAGGTACTACCTCGTCAGCTAGCGGGAAGGTATTACCTCGTTAGCTAGCGGGAAGGTATTACCTCGTTAGCTAGTGGGAAGGTATTACCTCGTTAGCTAGCGGGAAGGTATTACCTCGTTAGCTAGCGGGAAGGTATTACCTCGTTAGCTAGTGGGAAGGTATTACCTCGTTAGCTAGCGGGAAGGTATTACCTCGTTAGCTAGCGGGAAGGTACTACCTCGTTAGCTAGCGGGAAGGTATTACCTCGTTAGCTAGCGGGAAGGTATTACCTCGTTAGCTAGCGGGAAGGTACTACCTCGTTAGCTAGCGGGAAGGTATTACCTCGTTAGCTAGCGGGAAGGTATTACCTCGTTAGCTAGTGGGAAGGTATTACCTCGTTAGCTAGCGGGAAGGTATTACCTTGTTAGCTAGCGGGAAGGTATTACCTCGTTAGCTAGCAGGAAGGTATTACCTCGTTAGCTAGTGGGAAGGTATTACCTCGTTAGCTAGCGGGAAGGTATTACCTCGTTAGCTAGCGGGAAGGTACTACCTCGTTAGCTAGCGGGAAGGTATTACCTCGTTAGCTAGCGGGAAGGTATTACCTCGTTAGCTAGCGGGAAGGTATTACCTCGTTAGCTAGCGGGAAGGTATTACCTCGTTAGCTAGCGGGAAATCCCCCGGCGAGATGCCTCCTTGTGTGAGTTGAGCCGCGGAGTCGAGCACGCCGTCCTTGACGACGTAGTGGATCAGGTCCATGGCGCGCCTCATCTGGCAGAACACCGTGTCCCGGTTCTCCCGGGCTGACGGGCACTCCGGGTGACGCAGACACGTCTGGAACAAACACCCGGTCCGTGTCGTCATGACTCCCACCTCAAGTGATAATTCTACAACTATCCTCGACTCTTCTCTTCTGCATCTTCATTACCATTATACGCTTAATATGTCGGCCCTCTGTTCGTTTTCAGGCCTCTTTCATTTCCTAGCGATGTTATTCCAACTCCAATTTGACATCATATCTTGTGACTACGTTTGTTTCACGATTCATCATGTTAATGCCACAGGCAGGTCAAATAGGCTTTGAGGGCTCGTGTGTAGAAAGCACGTATCTTCTCCACGAAGATCCCAATGAAAACAACAACAACAACAACAATCACCATGTTTTGTATGGTTACTGGTAGCAACTTCTCATGTCACTATTCTGATGAAAAAACTTTACAGAAACTTTAGCCAAATCACTTGATACCTGCTCCAAATGACCGGAGAACAAACCGTTGAAGCTACAAGTTATGAATGGTTTTAACATACAGAGATGATCAGAGTGTCTACAGTGAAACCTCTACGCATCGTTCCCGGATCCATCGTTTTCCTGCTTGTATCATTCATTTCATCTCACACCACTCCTGTATAATCTATGTTAAATATTCCTGGATGGATGGTTTTATTTTCCTGGTCCCTTGAAAAATGATGGATAGAGGTTTTACTGTGCATTCTACTATCACATGTAATTTGTACTGTGTACCGGTATTGTATTGGCTTGTGGGGCGTTACCTTGGACGAGGTGAGTAGCATCATGGTGGAGCGCTCGAGGACCTGCCTGGCGGCCGCCATCTGCGCGCGCCTCCGCTCGTCCTTCATGTCGTTCTGTCGGTCCCCCGTCATGTGCGCCAACTCCACCATCTCCGCGCCAAACTGGCTGAACGCCTTGACAAACTCCGTGAAGTTGGTTACGCTCTCTAGCCGCCCCAGACTCCTCGCCACCTGCCGCCCAGACAACACATTGTTACTGATATAGTGGTATCTCAGGTAACCAGTGTTGGGTAATGAACTTTTAAAATGAACGCGTTCGTAGTTTCTGAACTTTTCAATGAACGCGTTACATTTACAGTCGACGATCTTGAACTTTCTTCACGTTTGATTCTTGGTGATCTTCAACGGAATAAAACGTTCATTTAGAAGCTCATAATTTTAGATCACTTGTCATAATCCTATTCCACATGATTGCACTATCCATAATAAGATCAACTATTCTACAGTCTATCCCGAAAGTATAATGTTCCCTGTTTGGGATTTCATCACGTGATCACTTGTCACCAGGCGAGCCGGCAGCCACGTGTTGTGACGTGTAGTTGTGTGGGCTGTGATTGTACTGTTCCAAAGTCTGGAAGCGACGCAAGTGTTTATATACATCACTAGGAAAACGCGGGATTACATCATGTGATCACTTGTCACCAGGCGAGCCGGCAGCCACGTGTTGTGACGTGTAGTTGTGTGGGCTGTGATTGTACTGTTTCAACGTCTGGAAGCGACGCAAGTGTTTATATACATCACTAGGAAAACGCGGGATTACATCATGTGATCACTTGTCACCAGGCGAGCCGGCAGCCACGTGTTGTGACGTGTAGTTGTGTGGGCTGTGATTGTATTGTTCCAACGTCTGGAAGCGACGCAAGTGTTTATATACATTAGTACTAGGAAAACGCGGGATTACATCATGTGATCACTTGTGACCAGGCGAGCCGGCAGCCACGTGTTGTGACGTGTAGTTGTGTGGGCTGTGATTGTATTGTTCCAACGTCTGGAAGCGACGCAAGTGTTTATATACATCACTAGGAAAACGCGGGATTACATCATGTGATCACTTGTCACCGGGCGAGCCAGCAGCCACGTGTTGTGACGTGTAGTTGTGTGGGCTGTGATTGTATTGTTCCAACGTCTGGAAGCGACGCAAGTGTTTATATACATCACTAGGAAAACGCGGGATTTCATCATGTGATCACTTGTCACCGGGCGAGCCGGCAGCCACGTGTTGTGACGTGTAGTTGTGTGGGCTGTGATTGTATTGTTCCAACGTCTGGAAGCGACGCAAGTGTTTATATACATCACTAGGAAAACGCGGGATTACATCATGTGATCACTTGTCACCAGGCGAGCAGGCAGCCACGTGTTGTGACGTGTAGTTGTGTGGGCTGTGATTGTATTGTTCCAACGTCAGGAAGCGACGCAAGTGTTTATATACATCACTAGGAAAACGCGGGATTACATCATGTGATCACTTGTGACCAGGCGAGCCGGCAGCCACGTGTTGCGACGTGTAGTTGTGTGGGCTGTGATTGTATTGTTCCAACGTCTGGAAGCGACGCAAGTGTTTATATACATCACTAGGAAAACGCGGGATTACATCATGTGATCACTTGTCACCAGGCGAGCAGGCAGCCACGTGTTGTGACGTGTAGTTGTGTGGGCTGTGATTGTATTGTTCCAACGTCTGGAAGCGACGCAAGTGTTTATATACATCACTAGGAAAACGCGGGATTACATCATGTGATCACTTGTCACCAGGCGAGCCGGCAGCCACGTGTTGTGACGTGTAGTTGTGTGGGCTGTGATTGTACTGTTCCAACGTCTGGAAGCGACGCAAGTGTTTATATACATCACTAGGAAAACGCGGGATTACATCATGTGATCACTTGTCACCGGGCGAGCCGGCAGCCACGTGTTGTGACGTGTAGTTGTGTGGGCTGTGATTGTATTGTTCCAACGTCTGGAAGCGACGCAAGTGTTTATATACATCACTAGGAAAACGCGGGATTACATCATGTGATCACTTGTCACCAGGCGAGCAGGCAGCCACGTGTTGTGACGTGTAGTTGTGTGGGCTGTGATTGTATTGTTCCAACGTCTGGAAGCGACGCAAGTGTTTATGTACATTAGTACTAGGAAAACGCGGGATTACATCATGTGATCACTTGTCACCAGGCGAGCCGGCAGCCACGTGTTGTGACGTGTAGTTGTGTGGGCTGTGATTGTACTGTTCCAACGTCTGGAAGCGACGCAAGTGTTTATATACATTACTAGGGAAACGCGGGATTACATCATGTGATCACTTGTCACCAGGCGAGCAGGCAGCCACGTGTGGTCCAGGTTGACGTGTTGTGACGTGTAGTTGTGTGGGCTGTGATTGTATTGTTCCAACGTCTGGAAGCGACGCAAGTGTTTATATACATCACTAGGAAAACGCGGGATTACATCATGTGATCACTTGTCACCAGGCGAGCCGGCAGCCACGTGTTGTGACGTGTAGTTGTGTGGGCTGTGATTGTACTGTTCCAACGTCTGGAAGCGACGCAAGTGTTTATGTACATCACTAGGAAAACGCGGGATTACATCATGTGATCACTTGTCACCAGGCGAGCCGGCAGCCACGTGTTGTGACGTGTAGTTGTGTGGGCTGTGATTGTACTGTTCCAACGTCTGGAAGCGACGCAAGTGTTTATGTACATCACTAGGAAAACGCGGGATTACATCATGTGATCACTTGTCACCAGGCGAGCCGGCAGCCACGTGTTGTGACGTGTAGTTGTGTGGGCTGTGATTGTACTGTTCCAACGTCTGGAAGCGACGCAAGTGTTTATATACATCACTAGGAAAACGCGGGATTACATCATGTGATCACTTGTCACCAGGCGAGCCGGCAGCCACGTGTTGTGACGTGTAGTTGTGTGGGCTGTGATTGTATTGTTCCAACGTCTGGAAGCGACGCAAGTGTTTATATACATCACTAGGAAAACGCGGGATTACATCATGTGATCACTTGTCACCAGGCGAGCCGGCAGCCACGTGTTGTGACGTGTAGTTGTGTGGGCTGTGATTGTATTGTTCCAACGTCTGGAAGCGACGCAAGTGTTTATATACATCACTAGGAAAACGCGGGATTTCATCATGTGATCACTTGTCACCAGGCGAGCAGGCAGCCACGTGTTGTGACGTGTAGTTGTGTGGGCTGTGATTGTACTGCTCCAACGTCTGGAAGCGACGCAAGTGTTTATATACATCACTAGGAAAACGCGGGATTACATCATGTGATCACTTGTCACCAGGCAAGCCGGCAGCCACGTGTTGTGACGTGTAGTTGTGTGGGCTGTGATTGTACTGTTCCAACGTCTGGAAGCGACGCAAGTGTTTATATACATCACTAGGAAAACGCGGGATTACATCATGTGATCACTTGTCACCAGGCGAGCCGGCAGCCACGTGTTGTGACGTGTAGTTGTGTGGGCTGTGATTGTATTGTTCCAACGTCTGGAAGCGACGCAAGTGTTTATATACATCACTAGGGAAACGCGGGATTACATCATGTGATCACTTGTCACCAGGCAAGCCGGCAGCCACGTGTTGTGACGTGTAGTTGTGTGGGCTGTGATTGTACTGCTCCAACGTCTGGAAGCGACGCAAGTGTTTATATACATCACTAGGAAAACGCGGGATTACATCATGTGATCACTTGTCACCAGGCGAGCCGGCAGCCACGTGTTGTGACGTGTAGTTGTGTGGGCTGTGATTGTACTGTTCCAACGTCTGGAAGCGACGCAAGTGTTTATATACATCACTAGGAAAACGCGGGATTACATCATGTGATCACTTGTCACCAGGCAAGCAGGCAGCCACGTGTTGTGACGTGTAGTTGTGTGGGCTGTGATTGTACTGTTCCAACGTCTGGAAGCGACGCAAGTGTTTATGTACATCACTGGGAAAACGCGGGATTACATCATGTGATCACTTGTGACCAGGCGAGCCGGCAGCCACGTGTTGTGACGTGTAGTTGTGTGGGCTGTGATTGTATTGTTCCAACGTCTGGAAGCGACGCAAGTGTTTATATACATTACTAGGAAAACGCGGGATTACATCATGTGATCACTTGTCACCAGGCGAGCAGGCAGCCACGTGTTGTGACGTGTAGTTGTGTGGGCTGTGATTGTACTGTTCCAACGTCTGGAAGCGACGCAAGTGTTTATATACATCACTAGGAAAACGCGGGATTACATCATGTGATCACTTGTCACCAGGCAAGCCGGCAGCCACGTGTTGTGACGTGTAGTTGTGTGGGCTGTGATTGTACTGTTCCAACGTCTGGAAGCGACGCAAGTGTTTATATACATCACTAGGGAAACACGGGATTACATCATGTGATCACTTGTCACCAGGCGAGCCGGCAGCCACGTGTTGTGACGTGTAGTTGTGTGGGCTGTGATTGTACTGTTCCAACGTCTGGAAGCGACGCAAGTGTTTATATACATCACTAGGAAAACGCGGGATTACATCATGTGATCACTTGTCACCAGGCGAGCCGGCAGCCACGTGTTGTGACGTGTAGTTGTGTGGGCTGTGATTGTATTGTTCCAACGTCAGGAAGCGACGCAAGTGTTTATATACATCACTAGGAAAACGCGGGATTTCATCATGTGATCACTTGTCACCAGACGAGCCGGCAGCCAAGTGTTGTGACGTGTAGTTGTGTGGGCTGTGATTGTATTGTTCCAACGTCTGGAAGCGACGCAAGTGTTTATATACATCACTAGGAAAACGCGGGATTACATCATGTGATCACTTGTCACCAGGCGAGCCGGCAGCCACGTGTTGTGACGTGTAGTTGTGTGGGCTGTGATTGTACTGTTCCAACGTCTGGAAGCGACGCAAGTGTTTATATACATCACTAGGAAAACGCGGGATTACATCATGTGATCACTTGTCACCAGGCGAGCAGGCAGCCACGTGTTGTGACGTGTAGTTGTGTGGGCTGTGATTGTATTGTTCCAACGTCTGGAAGCGACGCAAGTGTTTATATACATCACTAGGAAAACGCGGGATTACATCATGTGATCACTTGTCACCAGGCGAGCCGGCAGCCACGTGTTGTGACGTGTAGTTGTGTGGGCTGTGATTGTACTGTTCCAACGTCTGGAAGCGACGCAAGTGTTTATGTACATCACTAGGAAAACGCGGGATTACATCATGTGATCACTTGTCACCAGGCGAGCCGGCAGCCACGTGTTCTGACGTGTAGTTGTGTGGGCTGTGATTGTACTGTTCCAACATGTGGAAGCGACGCAAGTGTTTATATACATTACTAGGAAAACGCGGGATTACATCATGTGAACACTTGTCACCAGGCGAGCCGGCAGCCACGTGTTGTGACGTGTAGTTGTGTGGGCTGTGATTGTATTGTTCCAACGTCTGGAAGCGACGCAAGTGTTTATATACATCACTAGGAAAACGCGGGATTACATCATGTGATCACTTGTCACCAGGCGAGCAGGCAGCCACGTGTTGTGACGTGTAGTTGTGTGGGCTGTGATTGTAATGTTCCAACGTCTGGAAGCGACGCAAGTGTTTATATACATTACTAGGAAAACGCGGGATTACATCATGTGAACACTTGTCACCAGGCGAGCCGGCAGCCACGTGTTGTGACGTGTAGTTGTGTGGGCTGTGATTGTATTGTTCCAACGTCTGGAAGCGACGCAAGTGTTTATATACATCACTAGGAAAACGCGGGATTTCATCATGTGATCACTTGTCACCAGGCGAGCCGGCAGCCACGTGTTGTGACGTGTAGTTGTGTGGGCTGTGATTGTATTGTTCCAACGTCTGGAAGCGACGCAAGTGTTTATATACATCACTAGGAAAACGCGGGATTACATCATGTGATCACTTGTCACCAGGCGAGCCGGCAGCCACGTGTTGTGACGTGTAGTTGTGTGGGCTGTGATTGTACTGTTCCAACGTCTGGAAGCGACGCAAGTGTTTATATACATCACTAGGAAAACGCGGGATTACATCATGTGATCACTTGTCACCAGGCGAGCAGGCAGCCACGTGTTGTGACGTGTAGTTGTGTGGGCTGTGATTGTATTGTTCCAACGTCTGGAAGCGACGCAAGTGTTTATATACATCACTAGGAAAACGCGGGATTACATCATGTGATCACTTGTCACCAGGCGAGCCGGCAGCCACGTGTTGTGACGTGTAGTTGTGTGGGCTGTGATTGTATTGTTCCAACGTCTGGAAGCGACGCAAGTGTTTATATACATCACTAGGAAAACGCGGGATTACATCATGTGATCACTTGTCACCAGGCGAGCCGGCAGCCACGTGTTGTGACGTGTAGTTGTGTGGGCTGTGATTGTACTGTTCCAACGTCTGGAAGCGACGCAAGTGTTTATATACATCACTAGGAGAACGCGGGATTACATCATGTGATCACTTGTCACAAGGCGAGCCGGCAGCCACGTGTTGTGACGTGTAGTTGTGTGGGCTGTGATTGTATTGTTCCAACGTCTGGAAGCGACGCAAGTGTTTATATACATCACTAGGAAAACGCGGGATTACATCATGTGATCACTTGTCACCAGGCGAGCAGGCAGCCACGTGTTGTGACGTGTAGTTGTGTGGGCTGTGATTGTATTGTTCCAACGTCTGGAAGCGACGCAAGTGTTTATATACATCACTAGGAAAACGCGGGATTTCACCATGTGATCACTTGTCACCAGGCGAGCAGGCAGCCACGTGTTGTGACGTGTAGTTGTGTGGGCTGTGATTGTATTGTTCCAACGTCTGGAAGCGACGCAAGTGTTTATGTACATTGTTACTAGGAAAACGCGGGATTACATCATGTGATCACTTGTCACCAGGCGAGCCGGCAGCCACGTGTTGTGACGTGTAGTTGTGTGGGCTGTGATTGTACTGTTCCAACGTCTGGAAGCGACGCAAGTGTTTATATACATCACTAGGAAAACGCGGGATTACATCATGTGATCACTTGTCACCAGGCGAGCCGGCAGCCACGTGTTGTGACGTGTAGTTGTGTGGGCTGTGATTGTACTGTTCCAACGTCTGGAAGCGACGCAAGTGTTTATATACATCACTAGGAAAACGCGGGATTACATCATGTGATCACTTGCCACCAGGCGAGCCGGCAGCCACGTGTTGTGACGTGTAGTTGTGTGGGCTGTGATTGTATTGTTCCAACGTCTGGAAGCGACGCAAGTGTTTATATACATCACTAGGAAAACGCGGGATTACATCATGTGATCACTTGTCACCAGGCGAGCCGGCAGCCACGTGTTGTGACGTGTAGTTGTGTGGGCTGTGATTGTATTGTTCCAACGTCTGGAAGCGACGCAAGTGTTTATATACATCACTAGGAAAACGCGGGATTACATCATGTGATCACTTGTCACCAGGCGAGCCGGCAGCCACGTGTTGTGACGTGTAGTTGTGTGGGCTGTGATTGTACTGTTCCAACGTCTGGAAGCGACGCAAGTGTTTATATACATTACTAGGAAAACGCGGGATTACATCATGTGATCACTTGTCACCAGGCGAGCCGGCAGCCACGTGTTGTGACGTGTAGTTGTGTGGGCTGTGATTGTATTGTTCCAACGTCTGGAAGCGACGCAAGTGTTTATATACATCACTAGGAAAACGCGGGATTACATCATGTGATCACTTGTCACCAGGCAAGCCGGCAGCCACGTGTTGTGACGTGTAGTTGTGTGGGCTGTGATTGTATTGTTCCAACGTCTGGAAGCGACGCAAGTGTTTATATACATCACTAGGAAAACGCGGGATTACATCATGTGAACACTTGTCACCAGGCGAGCCGGCAGCCACGTGTTGTGACGTGTAGTTGTGTGGGCTGTGATTGTATTGTTCCAACGTCTGGAAGCGACGCAAGTGTTTATATACATCACTAGGAAAACGCGGGATTACATCATGTGATCACTTGTCACCAGGCGAGCAGGCAGCCACGTGTTGTGACGTGTAGTTGTGTGGGCTGTGATTGTATTGTTCCAACGTCTGGAAACGACGCAAGTGTTTATATACATCACTAGGAAAACGCGGGATTACATCATGTGAACACTTGTCACCAGGCGAGCCGGCAGCCACGTGTTGTGACGTGTAGTTGTGTGGGCTGTGATTGTACTGTTCCAACGTCTGGAAGCGACGCAAGTGTTTATATACATCACTAGGAAAACGCGGGATTTCATCATGTGATCACTTGTCACCAGGCGAGCCGGCAGCCACGTGTTGTGACGTGTAGTTGTGTGGGCTGTGATTGTATTGTTCCAACGTCTGGAAGCGACGCAAGTGTTTATATACATCACTAGGGAAACGCGGGATTACATCATGTGATCACTTGTCACCAGGCAAGCCGGCAGCCACGTGTTGTGACGTGTAGTTGTGTGGGCTGTGATTGTATTGTTCCAACGTCTGGAAGCGACGCAAGTGTTTACATACATCACTAGGAAAACGCGGGATTACATCATGTGATCACTTGTCACGAGGCAAGCAGGCAGCCACGTGTTGTGACGTGTAGTTGTGTGGGCTGTGATTGTATTGTTCCAACGTCTGGAAGCGACGCAAGTGTTTATATACATCACTAGGAAAACGCGGGATTACATCATGTGATCACTTGTCACCAGGCGAGCCGGCAGCCACGTGTTGTGACGTGTAGTTGTGTGGGCTGTGATTGTACTGTTCCAACGTCTGGAAGCAACGCAAGTGTTTATATACATCACTAGGAAAACGCGGGATTACATCATGTGATCACTTGTCACCAGGCGAGCCGGCAGCCACGTGTTCTGACGTGTAGTTGTGTGGGCTGTGATTGTATTGTTCCAACGTCAGGAAGCGACGCAAGTGTTTATATACATCACTAGGATAACGCGGGATTACATCATGTGATCACTTGTCACCAGGCGAGCCGGCAGCCACGTGTTCTGACGTGTAGTTGTGTGGGCTGTGATTGTATTGTTCCAACGTCTGGAAGCGACGCAAGTGTTTACATACATCACTAGGAAAACGCGGGATTACATCATGTGATCACTTGTCACGAGGCAAGCAGGCAGCCACGTGTTGTGACGTGTAGTTGTGTGGGCTGTGATTGTATTGTTCCAACGTCTGGAAGCGACGCAAGTGTTTATATACATCACTAGGAAAACGCGGGATTACATCATGTGATCACTTGTCACCAGGCAAGCCGGCAGCCACGTGTTGTGACGTGTAGTTGTGTGGGCTGTGATTGTACTGTTCCAACGTCTGGAAGCGACGCAAGTGTTTATATACATTACTAGGGAAACGCGGGATTACATCATGTGATCACTTGTCACCAGGCGAGCCGGCAGCCACGTGTTGTGACGTGTAGTTGTGTGGGCTGTGATTGTATTGTTCCAACGTCTGGAAGCGACGCAAGTGTTTATGTACATCACTAGGAAAACGCGGGATTACATCATGTGATCACTTGTCACCAGGCGAGCCGGCAGCCACGTGTTGTGACGTGTAGTTGTGTGGGCTGTGATTGTATTGTTCCAACGTCTGGAAGCGACGCAAGTGTTTATATACATCACTAGGAAAACGCGGGATTACATCATGTGATCACTTGTCACCAGGCGAGCAGGCAGCCACGTGTTGTGACGTGTAGTTGTGTGGGCTGTGATTGTACTGTTCCAACGTCTGGAAGCGACGCAAGTGTTTATATACATCACTAGGAAAACGCGGGATTACATCATGTGATCACTTGTCACCAGGCGAGCCGGCAGCCACGTGTTGTGACGTGTAGTTGTGTGGGCTGTGATTGTACTGTTCCAACGTCTGGAAGCGACGCAAGTGTTTATATACATCACTGGGAAAACGCGGGATTACATCATGTGATCACTTGTCACCAGGCGAGCCGGCAGCCACGTGTTGTGACGTGTAGTTGTGTGGGCTGTGATTGTATTGTTCCAATGTCTGGAAGCGACGCAAGTGTTTATATACATCACTAGGAAAACGCGGGATTACATCATGTGATCACTTGTCACCAGGCGAGCAGGCAGCCACGTGTTGTGACGTGTAGTTGTGTGGGCTGTGATTGTATTGGTCCAACGTCTGGAAGCGACGCAAGTGTTTATATACATCACTAGGAAAACGCGGGATTACATCATGTGATCACTTGTCACCAGGCGAGCCGGCAGCCACGTGTTGTGACGTGTAGTTGTGTGGGCTGTGATTGTATTGTTCCAATGTCTGGAAGCGACGCAAGTGTTTATATACATCACTAGGAAAACGCGGGATTACATCATGTGATCACTTGTCACCAGGCGAGCCGGCAGCCACGTGTTGTGACGTGTAGTTGTGTGGGCTGTGATTGTATTGTTCCAATGTCTGGAAGCGACGCAAGTGTTTATATACATCACCAGGAAAACGCGGGATTTCATCATGTGAACACTTGTCACCAGGCAAGCAGGCAGCCACGTGTTGTGACGTGTAGTTGTGTGGGCTGTGATTGTACTGTTCCAACGTCTGGAAGCGACGCAAGTGTTTATATACATCACTAGGAAAACGAGGGATTACATCATGTGATCACTTGTCACCAGGCGAGCCGGCAGCCACGTGTTGTGACGTGTAGTTGTGTGGGCTGTGATTGTACTGTTCCAACGTCTGGAAGCGACGCAAGTGTTTATATACATCACTAGGAAAACGAGGGATTACATCATGTGATCACTTGTCACCAGGCGAGCCGGCAGCCACGTGTTGTGACGTGTAGTTGTGTGGGCTGTGATTGTACTGTTCCAACGTCTGGAAGCGACGCAAGTGTTTATGTACATCACTAGGAAAACGCGGGATTTCATCATGTGATCACTTGTCACCAGGCGAGCCGGCAGCCACGTGTTGTGACGTGTAGTTGTGTGGGCTGTGATTGTACTGTTCCAACGTCTGGAAGCGACGCAAGTGTTTATATACATCACTAGGAAAACGCGGGATTACATCATGTGATCACTTGTCACCAGGCGAGCCGGCAGCCACGTGTTGTGACGTGTAGTTGTGTGGGCTGTGATTGTACTGTTCCAACGTCTGGAAGCGACGCAAGTGTTTATATACATCACTAGGAAAACGCGGGATTACATCATGTGATCACTTGTCACCAGGCGAGCAGGCAGCCACGTGTTGTGACGTGTAGTTGTGTGGGCTGTGATTGTATTGTTCCAACGTCTGGAAGCGACGCAAGTGTTTATATACATCACTAGGAAAACGCGGGATTACATCATGTGATCACTTGTCACCAGGCGAGCCGGCAGCCACGTGTTGTGACGTGTAGTTGTGTGGGCTGTGATTGTATTGTTCCAACGTCTGGAAGCGACGCAAGTGTTTATATACATCACTAGGAAAACGCGGGATTACATCATGTGATCACTTGTCACCAGGCGAGCCGGCAGCCACGTGTTGTGACGTGTAGTTGTGTGGGCTGTGATTGTATTGTTCCAACGTCTGGAAGCGACGCAAGTGTTTATATACATCACTAGGAAAACGCGGGATTACATCATGTGATCACTTGTCACCAGGCGAGCCGGCAGCCACGTGTTGTGACGTGTAGTTGTGTGGGCTGTGATTGTATTGTTCCAACGTCTGGAAGCGACGCAAGTGTTTATATACATCACTAGGAAAACGCGGGATTACATCATGTGATCACTAGTCACCAGGCGAGCCGGCAGCCACGTGTTGTGACGTGTAGTTGTGTGGGCTGTGATTGTACTGTTCCAACGTCTGGAAGCGACGCAAGTGTTTATATACATCACTAGGAAAACGCGGGATTACATCATGTGATCACTTGTCACCAGGCGAGCCGGCAGCCACGTGTTGTGACGTGTAGTTGTGTGGGCTGTGATTGTATTGTTCCAACGTCTGGAAGCGACGCAAGTGTTTATATACATCACTAGGAAAACGCGGGATTACATCATGTGATCACTTGTCACCAGGCGAGCCGGCAGCCACGTGTTGTGACGTGTAGTTGTGTGGGCTGTGATTGTACTGTTCCAACGTCTGGAAGCGACGCAAGTGTTTATATACATCACTAGGAAAACGCGGGATTACATCATGTGATCACTTGTCACCAGGCGAGCAGGCAGCCACGTGTTGTGACGTGTAGTTGTGTGGGCTGTGATTGTATTGTTCCAACGTCTGGAAGCGACGCAAGTGTTTATATACATCACTAGGAAAACGCGGGATTACATCATGTGATCACTTGTCACCAGGCGAGCCGGCAGCCACGTGTTGTGACGTGTAGTTGTGTGGGCTGTGATTGTATTGTTCCAACGTCTGGAAGCGACGCAAGTGTTTATATACATCACTAGGAAAACGCGGGATTACATCATGTGATCACTTGTCACCAGGCGAGCAGGCAGCCACGTGTTGTGACGTGTAGTTGTGTGGGCTGTGACTGTATTGTTCCAACGTCTGGAAGCGACGCAAGTGTTTATATACATCACTAGGAAAACGCGGGATTACATCATGTGATCACTTGTCACCAGGCAAGCAGGCAGCCACGTGTTGTGACGTGTAGTTGTGTGGGCTGTGACTGTATTGTTCCAACGTCTGGAAGCGACGCAAGTGTTTATATACATCACTAGGGAAACGCGGGATTACATCATGTGATCACTTGTGACCAGGCGAGCCGGCAGCCACGTGTTGTGACGTGTAGTTGTGTGGGCTGTGATTGTACTGTTCCAACGTCTGGAAGCGACGCAAGTGTTTATATACATCACTAGGAAAACGCGGGATTACATCATGTGATCACTTGTCACCAGGCAAGCCGGCAGCCACGTGTTGTGACGTGTAGTTGTGTGGGCTGTGATTGTACTGTTCCAACGTCTGGAAGCGACGCAAGTGTTTATATACATCACTAGGAAAACGCGGGATTACATCATGTGAACACTTGTCACCAGGCGAGCCGGCAGCCACGTGTTGTGACGTGTAGTTGTGTGGGCCGTGATTGTACTGTTCCAACGTCTGGAAGCGACGCAAGTGTTTATATACATCACTAGGAAAACGCGGGATTACATCATGTGATCACTTGTCACCAGGCGAGCAGGCAGCCACGTGTTGTGACGTGTAGTTGTGTGGGCTGTGATTGTACTGTTCCAACGTCTGGAAGCGACGCAAGTGTTTATATACATTAGTACTAGGAAAACGCGGGATTACATCATGTGATCACTTGTCACCAGGCGAGCCGGCAGCCACGTGTTGTGACGTGTAGTTGTGTGGGCTGTGATTGTATTGTTCCAACGTCTGGAAGCGACGCAAGTGTTTATATACATCACTAGGAAAACGAGGGATTACATCATGTGATCACTTGTCACCAGGCGAGCAGGCAGCCACGTGTTGTGACGTGTAGTTGTGTGGGCTGTGACTGTATTGTTCCAACGTCTGGAAGCGACGCAAGTGTTTATATACATCACTAGGAAAACGCGGGATTACATCATGTGATCACTTGTCACCAGGCGAGCCGGCAGCCACGTGTTGTGACGTGTAGTTGTGTGGGCTGTGATTGTACTGTTCCAACGTCTGGGAGCGACGCAAGTGTTTATATACATCACTAGGAAAACGCGGGATTACATCATGTGATCACTTGTCACCAGGCGAGCCGGCAGCCACGTGTTGTGACGTGTAGTTGTGTGGGCTGTGATTGTACTGTTCCAACGTCTGGAAGCGACGCAAGTGTTTATATACATCACTAGGAAAACGCGGGATTACATCATGTGATCACTTGTCACCAGGCGAGCCGGCAGCCACGTGTTGTGACGTGTAGTTGTGTGGGCTGTGATTGTATTGTTCCAACGTCAGGAAGCGACGCAAGTGTTTATATACATCACTAGGAAAACGCGGGATTACATCATGTGATCACTTGTGACCAGGCGAGCCGGCAGCCACGTGTTGTGACGTGTAGTTGTGTGGGCTGTGATTGTATTGTTCCAACGTCTGGAAGCGACGCAAGTGTTTATATACATCACTAGGAAAACGCGGGATTACATCATGTGATCACTTGTCACCAGGCGAGCCGGCAGCCACGTGTTGTGACGTGTAGTTGTGTGGGCTGTGATTGTACTGTTCCAACGTCTGGAAGCGACGCAAGTGTTTATATACATCACTAGGAGAACGCGGGATTACATCATGTGATCACTTGTCACCAGGCGAGCCGGCAGCCACGTGTTGTGACGTGTAGTTGTGTGGGCTGTGACTGTACTGTTCCAACGTCTGGAAGCGACGCAAGTGTTTATATACATCACTAGGAAAACGCGGGATTTCATCATGTGAACACTTGTCACCAGGCGAGCCGGCAGCCACGTGTTGTGACGTGTAGTTGTGTGGGCTGTGATTGTATTGTTCCAACGTCTGGAAGCGACGCAAGTGTTTATGTACATCACTAGGAAAACGCGGGATTTCATCATGTGAACACTTGTCACCAGGCGAGCCGGCAGCCACGTGTTGTGACGTGTAGTTGTGTGGGCTGTGATTGTATTGTTCCAACGTCTGGAAGCGACGCAAGTGTTTATATACATCACTAGGAAAACGCGGGATTACATCATGTGATCACTTGTCACCAGGCAAGCCGGCAGCCACGTGTTGTGACGTGTAGTTGTGTGGGCTGTGATTGTATTGTTCCAACGTCTGGAAGCGACGCAAGTGTTTATATACATCACTAGGAAAACGCGGGATTACATCATGTGATCACTTGTCACCAGGCGAGCCGGCAGCCACGTGTTGTGACGTGTAGTTGTGTGGGCTGTGATTGTACTGTTCCAACGTCTGGAAGCGACGCAAGTGTTTATATACATCACTAGGAAAACGCGGGATTACATCATGTGATCACTTGTGACCAGGCGAGCCGGCAGCCACGTGTTGTGACGTGTAGTTGTGTGGGCTGTGATTGTATTGTTCCAACGTCTGGAAGCGACGCAAGTGTTTATATACATCACTAGGAAAACGCGGGATTACATCATGTGATCACTTGTCACCAGGCGAGCCGGCAGCCACGTGTTGTGAAGTGTAGTTGTGTGGGCTGTGATTGTACTGTTCCAACATGTGGAAGCGACGCAAGTGTTTATATGCATCACTAGGAAAACGCGGGATTACATCATGTGATCACTTGTCACCAGGCGAGCAGGCAGCCACGTGTTGTGACGTGTAGTTGTGTGGGCTGTGATTGTATTGTTCCAACGTCTGGAAGCGACGCAAGTGTTTATATACATCACTAGGAAAACGCGGGATTACATCATGTGATCACTTGTCACCAGGCGAGCCGGCAGCCACGTGTTGTGACGTGTAGTTGTGTGGGCTGTGATTGTACTGTTCCAACGTCTGGAAGCGACGCAAGTGTTTATATACATCACTAGGAAAACGCGGGATTACATCATGTGATCACTTGTCACCAGGCAAGCCGGCAGCCACGTGTTGTGACGTGTAGTTGTGTGGGCTGTGATTGTATTGTTCCAACGTCTGGAAGCGACGCAAGTGTTTATATACATCACTAGGAAAACGCGGGATTACATCATGTGATCACTTGTCACCAGGCGAGCCGGCAGCCACGTGTTGTGACGTGTAGTTGTGTGGGCTGTGATTGTACTGTTCCAACGTCTGGAAGCGACGCAAGTGTTTATATACATCACTAGGAAAACGCGGGATTACATCATGTGATCACTTGTCACCAGGCGAGCCGGCAGCCACGTGTTGTGACGTGTAGTTGTGTGGGCTGTGATTGTACTGTTCCAACGTCTGGAAGCGACGCAAGTGTTTATATACATCACTAGGAAAACGCGGGATTACATCATGTGATCACTTGTCACCGGGCGAGCCGGCAGCCACGTGTTGTGACGTGTAGTTGTGTGGGCTGTGATTGTACTGTTCCAACGTCTGGAAGCGACGCAAGTGTTTATATACATCACTAGGAAAACGCGGGATTACATCATGTGATCACTTGTCACCAGGCAAGCCGGCAGCCACGTGTTGTGACGTGTAGTTGTGTGGGCTGTGATTGTACTGTTCCAACGTCTGGAAGCGACGCAAGTGTTTATATACATCACTAGGAAAACGCGGGATTACATCATGTGATCACTTGTCACCAGGCGAGCCGGCAGCCACGTGTTGTGACGTGTAGTTGTGTGGGCTGTGATTGTACTGTTCCAACGTCTGGAAGCGACGCAAGTGTTTATATACATCACTAGGAAAACGCGGGATTACATCATGTGATCACTTGTCACCAGGCGAGCCGGCAGCCACGTGTTGTGACGTGTAGTTGTGTGGGCTGTGATTGTACTGTTCCAACGTCTGGAAGCGACGCAAGTGTTTATATACATCACTAGGAAAACGCGGGATTACATCATGTGAACACTTGTCACCAGGCGAGCCGGCAGCCACGTGTTGTGACGTGTAGTTGTGTGGGCTGTGATTGTACTGTTCCAACGTCTGGAAGCGACGCAAGTGTTTATGTACATCACTAGGAAAACGCGGGATTACATCATGTGATCACTTGTCACCAGGCGAGCCGGCAGCCACGTGTTGTGACGTGTAGTTGTGTGGGCCGTGATTGTATTGTTCCAACGTCTGGAAGCGACGCAAGTGTTTATATACATTACTAGGAAAACGCGGGATTTCATCATGTGATCACTTGTCACCAGGCGAGCCGGCAGCCACGTGTTGTGACGTGTAGTTGTGTGGGCTGTGATTGTATTGTTCCAACGTCTGGAAGCGACGCAAGTGTTTATATACATCACTAGGAAAACGCGGGATTACATCATGTGATCACTTGTGACCAGGCGAGCCGGCAGCCACGTGTTGTGACGTGTAGTTGTGTGGGCTGTGATTGTACTGTTCCAACGTCTGGAAGCGACGCAAGTGTTTATATACATCACTAGGAAAACGCGGGATTACATCATGTGATCACTTGTCACCAGGCGAGCCGGCAGCCACGTGTTGTGACGTGTAGTTGTGTGGGCTGTGATTGTATTGTTCCAACGTCTGGAAGCGAGGCAAGTGTTTATATACATCACTAGGAAAACGCGGGATTTCATCATGTGATCACTTGTCACCAGGCGAGCCGGCAGCCACGTGTTGTGACGTGTAGTTGTGTGGGCTGTGATTGTACTGTTCCAACGTCTGGAAGCGACGCAAGTGTTTATATACATCACTAGGAAAACGCGGGATTACATCATGTGATCACTTGTCACCAGGCAAGCAGGCAGCCACGTGTTGTGACGTGTAGTTGTGTGGGCTGTGATTGTACTGTTCCAACGTCTGGAAGCGACGCAAGTGTTTATATACATCACTAGGAAAACGCGGGATTTCATCATGTGATCACTTGTCACCAGGCGAGCCGGCAGCCACGTGTTGTGACGTGTAGTTGTGTGGGCTGTGATTGTATTGTTCCAACGTCTGGAAGCGACGCAAGTGTTTATATACATCACTAGGAAAACGCGGGATTTCATCATGTGATCACTTGTCACCAGGCGAGCCGGCAGCCACGTGTTGTGACGTGTAGTTGTGTGGGCTGTGATTGTATTGTTCCAACGTCTGGAAGCGACGCAAGTGTTTACATACATCACTAGGAAAACGCGGGATTACATCATGTGATCACTTGTCACGAGGCAAGCAGGCAGCCACGTGTTGTGACGTGTAGTTGTGTGGGCTGTGATTGTATTGTTCCAACGTCTGGAAGCGACGCAAGTGTTTATATACATCACTAGGAAAACGCGGGATTACATCATGTGATCACTTGTCACCAGGCGAGCCGGCAGCCACGTGTTGTGACGTGTAGTTGTGTGGGCTGTGATTGTACTGTTCCAACGTCTGGAAGCAACGCAAGTGTTTATATACATCACTAGGAAAACGCGGGATTACATCATGTGATCACTTGTCACCAGGCGAGCCGGCAGCCACGTGTTCTGACGTGTAGTTGTGTGGGCTGTGATTGTATTGTTCCAACGTCAGGAAGCGACGCAAGTGTTTATATACATCACTAGGATAACGCGGGATTACATCATGTGATCACTTGTCACCAGGCGAGCCGGCAGCCACGTGTTCTGACGTGTAGTTGTGTGGGCTGTGATTGTATTGTTCCAACGTCTGGAAGCGACGCAAGTGTTTACATACATCACTAGGAAAACGCGGGATTACATCATGTGATCACTTGTCACGAGGCAAGCAGGCAGCCACGTGTTGTGACGTGTAGTTGTGTGGGCTGTGATTGTATTGTTCCAACGTCTGGAAGCGACGCAAGTGTTTATATACATCACTAGGAAAACGCGGGATTACATCATGTGATCACTTGTCACCAGGCAAGCCGGCAGCCACGTGTTGTGACGTGTAGTTGTGTGGGCTGTGATTGTACTGTTCCAACGTCTGGAAGCGACGCAAGTGTTTATATACATTACTAGGGAAACGCGGGATTACATCATGTGATCACTTGTCACCAGGCGAGCCGGCAGCCACGTGTTGTGACGTGTAGTTGTGTGGGCTGTGATTGTATTGTTCCAACGTCTGGAAGCGACGCAAGTGTTTATGTACATCACTAGGAAAACGCGGGATTACATCATGTGATCACTTGTCACCAGGCGAGCCGGCAGCCACGTGTTGTGACGTGTAGTTGTGTGGGCTGTGATTGTATTGTTCCAACGTCTGGAAGCGACGCAAGTGTTTATATACATCACTAGGAAAACGCGGGATTACATCATGTGATCACTTGTCACCAGGCGAGCAGGCAGCCACGTGTTGTGACGTGTAGTTGTGTGGGCTGTGATTGTACTGTTCCAACGTCTGGAAGCGACGCAAGTGTTTATATACATCACTAGGAAAACGCGGGATTACATCATGTGATCACTTGTCACCAGGCGAGCCGGCAGCCACGTGTTGTGACGTGTAGTTGTGTGGGCTGTGATTGTACTGTTCCAACGTCTGGAAGCGACGCAAGTGTTTATATACATCACTGGGAAAACGCGGGATTACATCATGTGATCACTTGTCACCAGGCGAGCCGGCAGCCACGTGTTGTGACGTGTAGTTGTGTGGGCTGTGATTGTATTGTTCCAATGTCTGGAAGCGACGCAAGTGTTTATATACATCACTAGGAAAACGCGGGATTACATCATGTGATCACTTGTCACCAGGCGAGCAGGCAGCCACGTGTTGTGACGTGTAGTTGTGTGGGCTGTGATTGTATTGGTCCAACGTCTGGAAGCGACGCAAGTGTTTATATACATCACTAGGAAAACGCGGGATTACATCATGTGATCACTTGTCACCAGGCGAGCCGGCAGCCACGTGTTGTGACGTGTAGTTGTGTGGGCTGTGATTGTATTGTTCCAATGTCTGGAAGCGACGCAAGTGTTTATATACATCACTAGGAAAACGCGGGATTACATCATGTGATCACTTGTCACCAGGCGAGCCGGCAGCCACGTGTTGTGACGTGTAGTTGTGTGGGCTGTGATTGTATTGTTCCAATGTCTGGAAGCGACGCAAGTGTTTATATACATCACCAGGAAAACGCGGGATTTCATCATGTGAACACTTGTCACCAGGCAAGCAGGCAGCCACGTGTTGTGACGTGTAGTTGTGTGGGCTGTGATTGTACTGTTCCAACGTCTGGAAGCGACGCAAGTGTTTATATACATCACTAGGAAAACGAGGGATTACATCATGTGATCACTTGTCACCAGGCGAGCCGGCAGCCACGTGTTGTGACGTGTAGTTGTGTGGGCTGTGATTGTACTGTTCCAACGTCTGGAAGCGACGCAAGTGTTTATATACATCACTAGGAAAACGAGGGATTACATCATGTGATCACTTGTCACCAGGCGAGCCGGCAGCCACGTGTTGTGACGTGTAGTTGTGTGGGCTGTGATTGTACTGTTCCAACGTCTGGAAGCGACGCAAGTGTTTATGTACATCACTAGGAAAACGCGGGATTTCATCATGTGATCACTTGTCACCAGGCGAGCCGGCAGCCACGTGTTGTGACGTGTAGTTGTGTGGGCTGTGATTGTACTGTTCCAACGTCTGGAAGCGACGCAAGTGTTTATATACATCACTAGGAAAACGCGGGATTACATCATGTGATCACTTGTCACCAGGCGAGCCGGCAGCCACGTGTTGTGACGTGTAGTTGTGTGGGCTGTGATTGTACTGTTCCAACGTCTGGAAGCGACGCAAGTGTTTATATACATCACTAGGAAAACGCGGGATTACATCATGTGATCACTTGTCACCAGGCGAGCAGGCAGCCACGTGTTGTGACGTGTAGTTGTGTGGGCTGTGATTGTATTGTTCCAACGTCTGGAAGCGACGCAAGTGTTTATATACATCACTAGGAAAACGCGGGATTACATCATGTGATCACTTGTCACCAGGCGAGCCGGCAGCCACGTGTTGTGACGTGTAGTTGTGTGGGCTGTGATTGTATTGTTCCAACGTCTGGAAGCGACGCAAGTGTTTATATACATCACTAGGAAAACGCGGGATTACATCATGTGATCACTTGTCACCAGGCGAGCCGGCAGCCACGTGTTGTGACGTGTAGTTGTGTGGGCTGTGATTGTATTGTTCCAACGTCTGGAAGCGACGCAAGTGTTTATATACATCACTAGGAAAACGCGGGATTACATCATGTGATCACTTGTCACCAGGCGAGCCGGCAGCCACGTGTTGTGACGTGTAGTTGTGTGGGCTGTGATTGTATTGTTCCAACGTCTGGAAGCGACGCAAGTGTTTATATACATCACTAGGAAAACGCGGGATTACATCATGTGATCACTAGTCACCAGGCGAGCCGGCAGCCACGTGTTGTGACGTGTAGTTGTGTGGGCTGTGATTGTACTGTTCCAACGTCTGGAAGCGACGCAAGTGTTTATATACATCACTAGGAAAACGCGGGATTACATCATGTGATCACTTGTCACCAGGCGAGCCGGCAGCCACGTGTTGTGACGTGTAGTTGTGTGGGCTGTGATTGTATTGTTCCAACGTCTGGAAGCGACGCAAGTGTTTATATACATCACTAGGAAAACGCGGGATTACATCATGTGATCACTTGTCACCAGGCGAGCCGGCAGCCACGTGTTGTGACGTGTAGTTGTGTGGGCTGTGATTGTACTGTTCCAACGTCTGGAAGCGACGCAAGTGTTTATATACATCACTAGGAAAACGCGGGATTACATCATGTGATCACTTGTCACCAGGCGAGCAGGCAGCCACGTGTTGTGACGTGTAGTTGTGTGGGCTGTGATTGTATTGTTCCAACGTCTGGAAGCGACGCAAGTGTTTATATACATCACTAGGAAAACGCGGGATTACATCATGTGATCACTTGTCACCAGGCGAGCCGGCAGCCACGTGTTGTGACGTGTAGTTGTGTGGGCTGTGATTGTATTGTTCCAACGTCTGGAAGCGACGCAAGTGTTTATATACATCACTAGGAAAACGCGGGATTACATCATGTGATCACTTGTCACCAGGCGAGCAGGCAGCCACGTGTTGTGACGTGTAGTTGTGTGGGCTGTGACTGTATTGTTCCAACGTCTGGAAGCGACGCAAGTGTTTATATACATCACTAGGAAAACGCGGGATTACATCATGTGATCACTTGTCACCAGGCAAGCAGGCAGCCACGTGTTGTGACGTGTAGTTGTGTGGGCTGTGACTGTATTGTTCCAACGTCTGGAAGCGACGCAAGTGTTTATATACATCACTAGGGAAACGCGGGATTACATCATGTGATCACTTGTGACCAGGCGAGCCGGCAGCCACGTGTTGTGACGTGTAGTTGTGTGGGCTGTGATTGTACTGTTCCAACGTCTGGAAGCGACGCAAGTGTTTATATACATCACTAGGAAAACGCGGGATTACATCATGTGATCACTTGTCACCAGGCAAGCCGGCAGCCACGTGTTGTGACGTGTAGTTGTGTGGGCTGTGATTGTACTGTTCCAACGTCTGGAAGCGACGCAAGTGTTTATATACATCACTAGGAAAACGCGGGATTACATCATGTGAACACTTGTCACCAGGCGAGCCGGCAGCCACGTGTTGTGACGTGTAGTTGTGTGGGCCGTGATTGTACTGTTCCAACGTCTGGAAGCGACGCAAGTGTTTATATACATCACTAGGAAAACGCGGGATTACATCATGTGATCACTTGTCACCAGGCGAGCAGGCAGCCACGTGTTGTGACGTGTAGTTGTGTGGGCTGTGATTGTACTGTTCCAACGTCTGGAAGCGACGCAAGTGTTTATATACATTAGTACTAGGAAAACGCGGGATTACATCTTGTGATCACTTGTCACCAGGCGAGCCGGCAGCCACGTGTTGTGACGTGTAGTTGTGTGGGCTGTGATTGTATTGTTCCAACGTCTGGAAGCGACGCAAGTGTTTATATACATCACTAGGAAAACGAGGGATTACATCATGTGATCACTTGTCACCAGGCGAGCAGGCAGCCACGTGTTGTGACGTGTAGTTGTGTGGGCTGTGACTGTATTGTTCCAACGTCTGGAAGCGACGCAAGTGTTTATATACATCACTAGGAAAACGCGGGATTACATCATGTGATCACTTGTCACCAGGCGAGCCGGCAGCCACGTGTTGTGACGTGTAGTTGTGTGGGCTGTGATTGTACTGTTCCAACGTCTGGGAGCGACGCAAGTGTTTATATACATCACTAGGAAAACGCGGGATTACATCATGTGATCACTTGTCACCAGGCGAGCCGGCAGCCACGTGTTGTGACGTGTAGTTGTGTGGGCTGTGATTGTACTGTTCCAACGTCTGGAAGCGACGCAAGTGTTTATATACATCACTAGGAAAACGCGGGATTACATCATGTGATCACTTGTCACCAGGCGAGCCGGCAGCCACGTGTTGTGACGTGTAGTTGTGTGGGCTGTGATTGTATTGTTCCAACGTCAGGAAGCGACGCAAGTGTTTATATACATCACTAGGAAAACGCGGGATTACATCATGTGATCACTTGTGACCAGGCGAGCCGGCAGCCACGTGTTGTGACGTGTAGTTGTGTGGGCTGTGATTGTATTGTTCCAACGTCTGGAAGCGACGCAAGTGTTTATATACATCACTAGGAAAACGCGGGATTACATCATGTGATCACTTGTCACCAGGCGAGCCGGCAGCCACGTGTTGTGACGTGTAGTTGTGTGGGCTGTGATTGTACTGTTCCAACGTCTGGAAGCGACGCAAGTGTTTATATACATCACTAGGAGAACGCGGGATTACATCATGTGATCACTTGTCACCAGGCGAGCCGGCAGCCACGTGTTGTGACGTGTAGTTGTGTGGGCTGTGACTGTACTGTTCCAACGTCTGGAAGCGACGCAAGTGTTTATATACATCACTAGGAAAACGCGGGATTTCATCATGTGAACACTTGTCACCAGGCGAGCCGGCAGCCACGTGTTGTGACGTGTAGTTGTGTGGGCTGTGATTGTATTGTTCCAACGTCTGGAAGCGACGCAAGTGTTTATGTACATCACTAGGAAAACGCGGGATTTCATCATGTGAACACTTGTCACCAGGCGAGCCGGCAGCCACGTGTTGTGACGTGTAGTTGTGTGGGCTGTGATTGTATTGTTCCAACGTCTGGAAGCGACGCAAGTGTTTATATACATCACTAGGAAAACGCGGGATTACATCATGTGATCACTTGTCACCAGGCAAGCCGGCAGCCACGTGTTGTGACGTGTAGTTGTGTGGGCTGTGATTGTATTGTTCCAACGTCTGGAAGCGACGCAAGTGTTTATATACATCACTAGGAAAACGCGGGATTACATCATGTGATCACTTGTCACCAGGCGAGCCGGCAGCCACGTGTTGTGACGTGTAGTTGTGTGGGCTGTGATTGTACTGTTCCAACGTCTGGAAGCGACGCAAGTGTTTATATACATCACTAGGAAAACGCGGGATTACATCATGTGATCACTTGTGACCAGGCGAGCCGGCAGCCACGTGTTGTGACGTGTAGTTGTGTGGGCTGTGATTGTATTGTTCCAACGTCTGGAAGCGACGCAAGTGTTTATATACATCACTAGGAAAACGCGGGATTACATCATGTGATCACTTGTCACCAGGCGAGCCGGCAGCCACGTGTTGTGACGTGTAGTTGTGTGGGCTGTGATTGTACTGTTCCAACATGTGGAAGCGACGCAAGTGTTTATATGCATCACTAGGAAAACGCGGGATTACATCATGTGATCACTTGTCACCAGGCGAGCAGGCAGCCACGTGTTGTGACGTGTAGTTGTGTGGGCTGTGATTGTATTGTTCCAACGTCTGGAAGCGACGCAAGTGTTTATATACATCACTAGGAAAACGCGGGATTACATCATGTGATCACTTGTCACCAGGCGAGCCGGCAGCCACGTGTTGTGACGTGTAGTTGTGTGGGCTGTGATTGTACTGTTCCAACGTCTGGAAGCGACGCAAGTGTTTATATACATCACTAGGAAAACGCGGGATTACATCATGTGATCACTTGTCACCAGGCAAGCCGGCAGCCACGTGTTGTGACGTGTAGTTGTGTGGGCTGTGATTGTATTGTTCCAACGTCTGGAAGCGACGCAAGTGTTTATATACATCACTAGGAAAACGCGGGATTACATCATGTGATCACTTGTCACCAGGCGAGCCGGCAGCCACGTGTTGTGACGTGTAGTTGTGTGGGCTGTGATTGTACTGTTCCAACGTCTGGAAGCGACGCAAGTGTTTATATACATCACTAGGAAAACGCGGGATTACATCATGTGATCACTTGTCACCAGGCGAGCCGGCAGCCACGTGTTGTGACGTGTAGTTGTGTGGGCTGTGATTGTACTGTTCCAACGTCTGGAAGCGACGCAAGTGTTTATATACATCACTAGGAAAACGCGGGATTACATCATGTGATCACTTGTCACCGGGCGAGCCGGCAGCCACGTGTTGTGACGTGTAGTTGTGTGGGCTGTGATTGTACTGTTCCAACGTCTGGAAGCGACGCAAGTGTTTATATACATCACTAGGAAAACGCGGGATTACATCATGTGATCACTTGTCACCAGGCAAGCCGGCAGCCACGTGTTGTGACGTGTAGTTGTGTGGGCTGTGATTGTACTGTTCCAACGTCTGGAAGCGACGCAAGTGTTTATATACATCACTAGGAAAACGCGGGATTACATCATGTGATCACTTGTCACCAGGCGAGCCGGCAGCCACGTGTTGTGACGTGTAGTTGTGTGGGCTGTGATTGTACTGTTCCAACGTCTGGAAGCGACGCAAGTGTTTATATACATCACTAGGAAAACGCGGGATTACATCATGTGATCACTTGTCACCAGGCGAGCCGGCAGCCACGTGTTGTGACGTGTAGTTGTGTGGGCTGTGATTGTACTGTTCCAACGTCTGGAAGCGACGCAAGTGTTTATATACATCACTAGGAAAACGCGGGATTACATCATGTGAACACTTGTCACCAGGCGAGCCGGCAGCCACGTGTTGTGACGTGTAGTTGTGTGGGCTGTGATTGTACTGTTCCAACGTCTGGAAGCGACGCAAGTGTTTATGTACATCACTAGGAAAACGCGGGATTACATCATGTGATCACTTGTCACCAGGCGAGCCGGCAGCCACGTGTTGTGACGTGTAGTTGTGTGGGCCGTGATTGTATTGTTCCAACGTCTGGAAGCGACGCAAGTGTTTATATACATTACTAGGAAAACGCGGGATTTCATCATGTGATCACTTGTCACCAGGCGAGCCGGCAGCCACGTGTTGTGACGTGTAGTTGTGTGGGCTGTGATTGTATTGTTCCAACGTCTGGAAGCGACGCAAGTGTTTATATACATCACTAGGAAAACGCGGGATTACATCATGTGATCACTTGTGACCAGGCGAGCCGGCAGCCACGTGTTGTGACGTGTAGTTGTGTGGGCTGTGATTGTACTGTTCCAACGTCTGGAAGCGACGCAAGTGTTTATATACATCACTAGGAAAACGCGGGATTACATCATGTGATCACTTGTCACCAGGCGAGCCGGCAGCCACGTGTTGTGACGTGTAGTTGTGTGGGCTGTGATTGTATTGTTCCAACGTCTGGAAGCGAGGCAAGTGTTTATATACATCACTAGGAAAACGCGGGATTTCATCATGTGATCACTTGTCACCAGGCGAGCCGGCAGCCACGTGTTGTGACGTGTAGTTGTGTGGGCTGTGATTGTACTGTTCCAACGTCTGGAAGCGACGCAAGTGTTTATATACATCACTAGGAAAACGCGGGATTACATCATGTGATCACTTGTCACCAGGCAAGCAGGCAGCCACGTGTTGTGACGTGTAGTTGTGTGGGCTGTGATTGTACTGTTCCAACGTCTGGAAGCGACGCAAGTGTTTATATACATCACTAGGAAAACGCGGGATTTCATCATGTGATCACTTGTCACCAGGCGAGCCGGCAGCCACGTGTTGTGACGTGTAGTTGTGTGGGCTGTGATTGTATTGTTCCAACGTCTGGAAGCGACGCAAGTGTTTATATACATCACTAGGAAAACGCGGGATTTCATCATGTGATCACTTGTCACCAGGCGAGCCGGCAGCCACGTGTTGTGACGTGTAGTTGTGTGGGCTGTGATTGTACTGTTCCAACGTCTGGAAGCGACGCAAGTGTTTATATACATCACTAGGAAAACGCGGGATTTCATCATGTGATCACTTGTCACCAGGCGAGCCGGCAGCCACGTGTTGTGACGTGTAGTTGTGTGGGCTGTGATTGTACTGTTCCAACGTCTGGAAGCGACGCAAGTGTTTATGTACATCACTAGGAAAACGCGGGATTTCATCATGTGATCACTTGTCACCAGGCGAGCCGGCAGCCACGTGTTGTGACGTGTAGTTGTGTGGGCTGTGATTGTACTGTTCCAACGTCTGGAAGCGACGCAAGTGTTTATATACATTACTAGGAAAACGCGGGATTACATCATGTGATCACTTGTCACCAGGCGAGCCGGCAGCCACGTGTTGTGACGTGTAGTTGTGTGGGCTGTGATTGTACTGTTCCAACGTCTGGAAGCGACGCAAGTGTTTATGTACATCACTAGGAAAACGCGGGATTACATCATGTGATCACTTGTCACCAGGCAAGCCGGCAGCCACGTGTTGTGACGTGTAGTTGTGTGGGCTGTGATTGTACTGTTCCAACGTCTGGAAGCGACGCAAGTGTTTATATACATCACTAGGAAAACGCGGGATTACATCATGTGATCACTTGTCACCAGGCAAGCCGGCAGCCACGTGTTGTGACGTGTAGTTGTGTGGGCTGTGATTGTACTGTTCCAACGTCTGGAAGCGACGCAAGTGTTTATATACATCACTAGGAAAACGCGGGATTACATCATGTGATCACTTGTCACCAGGCGAGCCGGCAGCCACGTGTTGTGACGTGTAGTTGTGTGGGCTGTGATTGTATTGTTCCAACGTCTGGAAGCGACGCAAGTGTTTATATACATCACTAGGAAAACGCGGGATTTCATCATGTGATCACTTGTCACCAGGCGAGCCGGCAGCCACGTGTTGTGACGTGTAGTTGTGTGGGCTGTGATTGTACTGTTCCAACGTCTGGAAGCGACGCAAGTGTTTATGTACATTACTAGGAAAACGCGGGATTACATCATGTGATCACTTGTCACCAGGCGAGCCGGCAGCCACGTGTTGTGACGTGTAGTTGTGTGGGCTGTGATTGTACTGTTCCAACGTCTGGAAGCGACGCAAGTGTTTATATACATAAGTAGGAAAACGCGGGATTACATCATGTGATCACTTGTCACCAGGCGAGCAGGCAGCCACGTGTTGTGACGTGTAGTTGTGTGGGCTGTGATTGTACTGTTCCAACGTCTGGAAGCGACGCAAGTGTTTATATACATCACTAGGAAAACGCGAGATTACATCATGTGATCACTTGTCACCAGGCGAGCCGGCAGCCACGTGTTGTGACGTGTAGTTGTGTGGGCTGTGATTGTATTGTTCCAACGTCTGGAAGCGACGCAAGTGTTTATATACATCACTAGGAAAACGCGGGATTTCATCATGTGAACACTTGTCACCAGGCGTGCTGGCAGCCACGTGTTGTGACGTGTAGTTGTGTGGGCTGTGATTGTACTGTTCCAACGTCTGGAAGCGACGCAAGTGTTTATATACATCACTAGGAAAACGCGGGATTACATCATGTGAACACTTGTCACCAGGCGAGCCGGCAGCCACGTGTTGTGACGTGTAGTTGTGTGGGCTGTGATTGTACTGTTCCAACGTCTGGAAGCGACGCAAGTGTTTATATACATCACTAGGAAAACGCGGGATTACATCATGTGATCACTTGTCACCGGGCGAGCCGGCAGCCACGTGTTGTGACGTGTAGTTGTGTGGGCTGTGATTGTATTGTTCCAAAGTCTGGAAGCGACGCAAGTGTTTATATACATCACTAGGAAAACGCGGGATTACATCATGTGAACACTTGTCACCAGGCGAGCCAACAGCCACGTGTTGTGACGTGTAGTTGTGTGGGCTGTGATTGTACTGTTCCAACGTCTGGAAGCGACGCAAGTGTTTAAGTACATCACTAGGAAAACGCGGGATTACATCATGTGATCACTTGTCACCAGGCGAGCAGGCAGCCACGTGTTGTGACGTGTAGTTGTGTGGGCTGTGATTGTACTGTTCCAACGTCTGGAAGCGACGCAAGTGTTTAAGTACATCACTAGGAAAACGCGGGATTACATCATGTGATCACTTGTCACCAGGCGAGCAGGCAGCCACGTGTTGTGACGTGTAGTTGTGTGGGCTGTGATTGTATTGTTCCAACGTCTGGAAGCGACGCAAGTGTTTATATACATCACTAGGAAAACGCGGGATTACATCATGTGATCACTTGTCACCAGGCGAGCCGGCAGCCACGTGTTGTGACGTGTAGTTGTGTGGGCTGTGATTGTATTGTTCCAACGTCTGGAAGCGACGCAAGTGTTTATATACATCACTAGGAAAACGCGGGATTTCACCATGTGATCACTTGTCACCAGGCAAGCCGGCAGCCACGTGTTGTGACGTGTAGTTGTGTGGGCTGTGATTGTACTGTTCCAACGTCTGGAAGCGACGCAAGTGTTTATATACATCACTAGGAAAACGCGGGATTACATCATGTGATCACTTGTCACCAGGCGAGCCGGCAGCCACGTGTTGTGACGTGTAGTTGTGTGGGCTGTGATTGTATTGTTCCAACGTCTGGAAGCGACGCAAGTGTTTATATACATTACTAGGAAAACGCGGGATTACATCATGTGATCACTTGTCACCAGGCAAGCCGGCAGCCACGTGTTGTGACGTGTAGTTGTGTGGGCTGTGATTGTACTGTTCCAACGTCTGGAAGCGACGCAAGTGTTTATATACATCACTAGGAAAACGCGGGATTACATCATGTGAACACTTGTCACCAGGCGAGCCGGCAGCCACGTGTTGTGACGTGTAGTTGTGTGGGCTGTGATTGTACTGTTCCAACGTCAGGAAGCGACGCAAGTGTTTATATACATCACTAGGAAAACGCGGGATTACATCATGTGATCACTTGTCACCAGGCGAGCCGGCAGCCACGTGTTGTGACGTGTAGTTGTGTGGGCTGTGATTGTACTGTTCCAACGTCTGGAAGCGACGCAAGTGTTTATATACATTAGTACTAGGAAAACGCGGGATTACATCATGTGATCACTTGTCACCAGGCGAGCCGGCAGCCACGTGTTGTGACGTGTAGTTGTGTGGGCTGTGATTGTACTGTTCCAACGTCTGGAAGCGACGCAAGTGTTTATATACATCACTAGGAAAACGCGGGATTACATCATGTGATCACTTGTCACCGGGCGAGCCGGCAGCCACGTGTTGTGACGTGTAGTTGTGTGGGCTGTGATTGTACTGTTCCAACGTCTGGAAGCGACGCAAGTGTTTATATACATCACTAGGAAAACGCGGGATTACATCATGTGATCACTTGTCACCAGGCGAGCCGGCAGCCACGTGTTGTGACGTGTAGTTGTGTGGGCTGTGATTGTACTGTTCCAACGTCTGGAAGCGACGCAAGTGTTTATATACATCACTAGGAAAACGCGGGATTACATCATGTGATCACTTGTCACCAGGCGAGCCGGCAGCCACGTGTTGTGACGTGTAGTTGTGTGGGCTGTGATTGTATTGTTCCAACGTCTGGAAGCGACGCAAGTGTTTATATACATCACTAGGAAAACGCGGGATTACATCATGTGAACACTTGTCACCAGGCGAGCCGGCAGCCACGTGTTGTGACGTGTAGTTGTGTGGGCTGTGATTGTACTGTTCCAACGTCTGGAAGCGACGCAAGTGTTTATATACATCACTAGGAAAACGCGGGATTACATCATGTGAACACTTGTCACCAGGCGAGCCGGCAGCCACGTGTTGTGACGTGTAGTTGTGTGGGCTGTGATTGTACTGTTCCAACGTCTGGAAGCGACGCAAGTGTTTATATACATCACTAGGAAAACGCGGGATTACATCATGTGAACACTTGTCACCAGGCGAGCCGGCAGCCACGTGTTGTGACGTGTAGTTGTGTGGGCTGTGATTGTACTGTTCCAACGTCTGGAAGCGACGCAAGTGTTTATATACATCACTAGGAAAACGCGGGATTACATCATGTGAACACTTGTCACCAGGCGAGCCGGCAGCCACGTGTTGTGACGTGTAGTTGTGTGGGCTGTGATTGTACTGTTCCAACGTCTGGAAGCGACGCAAGTGTTTATATACATCACTAGGAAAACGCGGGATTTCATCACGTGATCACTTGTCACCAGGCGAGCCAGCAGCCACGTGTTGTGACGTGTAGTTGTGTGGGCTGTGATTGTACTGTTCCAACGTCTGGAAGCGACGCAAGTGTTTATATACATCACTAGGAAAACGCGGGATTACATCATGTGATCACTTGTCACCAGGCGAGCAGGCAGCCACGTGTTGTGACGTGTAGTTGTGTGGGCTGTGATTGTACTGTTCCAACGTCTGGAAGCGACGCAAGTGTTTATATACATCACTAGGAAAACGCGGGATTACATCATGTGATCACTTGTCACCAGGCGAGCCGGCAGCCACGTGTTGTGACGTGTAGTTGTGTGGGCTGTGATTGTATTGTTCCAACGTCTGGAAGCGACGCAAGTGTTTATATACATCACTAGGAAAACGCGGGATTACATCATGTGAACACTTGTCACCAGGCGAGCCGGCAGCCACGTGTTGTGACGTGTAGTTGTGTGGGCCGTGATTGTATTGTTCCAACGTCTGGAAGCGACGCAAGTGTTTATATACATCACTAGGAAAACGCGGGATTTCATCATGTGATCACTTGTCACAAGGCGAGCCGGCAGCCACGTGTTGTGACGTGTAGTTGTGTGGGCTGTGATTGTACTGTTCCAACGTCTGGAAGCGACGCAAGTGTTTATATACATCACTAGGAAAACGCGGGATTACATCATGTGATCACTTGTCACCAGGCGAGCCGGCAGCCACGTGTGGTCCAGGTTGACGTGTTGTGACGTGTAGTTGTGTGGGCTGTGATTGTACTGTTCCAACGTCTGGAAGCGACGCAAGTGTTTATATACATCACTAGGAAAACGCGGGATTACATCATGTGATCACTTGTCACCAGGCGAGCCGGCAGCCACGTGTTGTGACGTGTAGTTGTGTGGGCTGTGATTGTACTGTTCCAACGTCTGGAAGCGACGCAAGTGTTTATATACATCACTAGGAAAACGCGGGATTACATCATGTGATCACTTGTCACCAGGCGAGCAGGCAGCCACGTGTTGTGACGTGTAGTTGTGTGGGCTGTGATTGTATTGTTCCAACGTCTGGAAGCGACGCAAGTGTTTATATACATCACTAGGAAAACGCGGGATTTCATCATGTGATCACTTGTCACCAGGCGAGCCGGCAGCCACGTGTTGTGACGTGTAGTTGTGTGGGCTGTGATTGTATTGTTCCAACGTCTGGAAGCGACGCAAGTGTTTATATACATCACTAGGAAAACGCGGGATTACATCATGTGATCACTTGTCACCAGGCGAGCCGGCAGCCACGTGTTGTGACGTGTAGTTGTGTGGGCTGTGATTGTATTGTTCCAACGTCTGGAAGCGACGCAAGTGTTTATATACATCACTAGGAAAACGCGGGATTACATCATGTGATCACTTGTCACCAGGCGAGCCGGCAGCCACGTGTTGTGACGTGTAGTTGTGTGGGCTGTGATTGTACTGTTCCAACGTCTGGAAGCGACGCAAGTGTTTATATACATCACTAGGAAAACGCGGGATTACATCATGTGATCACTTGTCACCAGGCGAGCCGGCAGCCACGTGTTGTGACGTGTAGTTGTGTGGGCTGTGATTGTACTGTTCCAACGTCTGGAAGCGACGCAAGTGTTTATATACATCACTAGGAAAACGCGGGATTACATCATGTGATCACTTGTCACCGGGCGAGCCGGCAGCCACGTGTTGTGACGTGTAGTTGTGTGGGCTGTGATTGTATTGTTTCAACGTCTGGAAGCGACGCACATTTAAAGTGTTTATGCATTGTTATAGTGAACTGTGTATTGGTTAATTTGATAGTTTCTCACTACCCAGTAATTGTAATATAAATGGATGACGCACAAAAAAACGTGCATGTTCTTATTTTTGAACCCTTTTGTCCCATATAATCTTCAATGTGAATTTTTGAACAAACTTATGTAATGTTGTTTTGAATTCAAACTTGAATTTTCACAGCAAAGCCACGAGAACGAGCTTTGAACTTTTTAAAAGATTGATTTATTTGACATGAAACGAACTTTTTGAAAGTTTATTTTATAAGTGAGGTTCCTCAACACTGCAGATAACCCAGTTAAAGGATTTTTTTTTTTTTTTTTTTTTTTTATTGGTCACATACACTGATACAGAAATAAAAACACAATTACAACAAAAAACATCCACAAAGCCCATTCAAAAAAGGCTCAAGTGTGGGTTAAAATAGTGAATTTTCAAGTACAAATCAAATCCGGACGTATTTCTCAAACATTAAAAATAATAAAGTAGTTGAAGTGAAAAGAAAAAAAAGAAAAACATTGAGTGATTTGTTACATTCTACTTACGAAGTGTAAGGTTTCTTTGATTACTATTGATTTTAAGCAATCAAGTTACATCAAGTAACGAAAAAAGTAGACAGTTGTGCAAGATTGTAAGAAAAAAATAATAACATAAAACCCAGTATTAAGACACTTTGATTAGAGAAGTATTTTGGCTGAAAGACACATAATACAGAATATTTGTTAAATTAAGATACAACTAAACTTGCACGAGTGGCTGTGCTCACTTCACTTGATTCACATTGCGGACATGACTGGAGGAAACATGGCTGGGTTTTTAGACGACCTTTAGCGAGGATTCAATTTGGCATACTGAAACAATTAGTGTTCGTTTTTATGTTTTTTTTCGGTTCTCCACAGGTCACGGCTACAACTATCAACTTCAAACTTTTTTCACCATGGTTCCTTATCTAACTTAGATCTGTATAGTTTTGTGGCATTATCGGGTGGTAACTTTTATTTTTATGAATTTTAGAAATTTCAAAAATACCCATTAGAATAACACGGCAAAAAAAAATAATAATATATTTTTGTTTTAAAAAAAAAAAAATTCTGTGAAGTTGTAACACATTTTAATACACATTTCTGGAAATTCTCAGCTTAATCGAGTCAGCCATTTCGAAGAAAAAACATGAAATGAGCTTAAATTAGTACCACTAGAAGCAGTTTTTACTAATTTATAACTAAAATGTCACCCAATTGGCAAATTTAGGCAGAAGTTTGTCAAAGAAGTCGACATACTATTACTTTCCGCTCGTCCAACAACGCGTATATAGCGTTTTCCTAGTAGTATAACACACAGATTAGATCTAAATACATTCTGGTATGATTTTATATCCCAACAAAAATATTCCTGAAATTGTGAGAAAACTTATAGATAATCCTCAATTATAATCTCTTATGATATGATAGAAGAACCTTGAAACTTGAGCTCTATCAACAATTTAATAATACATTCAGGCCGATAAATCTAAGGATAATAAATATTGAATTGAAAAATCATAACAGCTTTCAAGCAACCTATACTTGGGCTCTAATAACAATATTTCAAGTCAAAATGTGTCTTTCTACGTATTTCACTGAGTATCATTTTGTACGCAGTCAATGAAAGCTATATTTGCTAGACGAGCTTTAGCGAGGTTTCAATTTGACATACTGAAAAAATTGGTGTTCGTTTTTATGTTGTTTTTTTTAAAATGTTTTTTGTCGGTTCTCCACAGGTCAAACGGCTACAGCTATCAAATTCATACCGGTACTTTTTTAGTTATGGTTCCTCATCTAACTCAGATCTGTATAGTTCTGTGGCATTATAGGGTGGTAACTTTTATTTTTATGAATTTTAGAAATTTCAAAAATACCTGTTAGAATAACACGGCAGGAAAAAAATTAAAAATATTTTTATTTTCCAAAAAAATGAAATTTTGTGTGAAGTTGAATTACATTCTGATACACATTTCTGGAAATTCTCAGCTTGATCAGGTCAGCCATTTCGAAGAAAAACCATAAAATGTGCTAAATTGGTACCACTCGAAGCCGTTTTTACCCATTTATAACTAAAATGTCACCCAATTGGCGAATTTGGGCAAAAGTTTGGCAAAGAAGTCGACATACTATTACTTTCCGCTCGTTCAACAACGCGTATATAGCGTTTTCCTAGTTATACGACCAACGCCACAAACTTTCTTCTTTGAAGAGAAAGAGCTTGCATATTTGTTGCCCCGCAGCCTCAACTGTTGGCGATGACTATCATCTTGCCATAATGTCCTTCATCATCATATATTACCCCTTATTCATTTATCATTCTATAATTATCTGATATTTTCATATGTGACACATTCTATACAATGTATATTGTTCCCTGAATAAAGATTATTATTATTATTATTATTTTTATTTAATCAATTCTCGGTTTCCCGGTGCAAGGTTCAGTGGGGCGGGTACACATGCGTACCAAACTGCCACTGAACTTACATTCAATTACAATTATAAATACAATAAATTACTTCAATGGATATTTGAAAATTTCCTTACAATGCGACAAGAGTTCAATATTATTATTATTATTATTATTATTATTATTATTATTATTATTATTATTATTAAACAGCTCACAGGTTTCAGGCAATTGTGTTGCTACACTAATTCTAGGAGAGAATATCAACTGATAAGCCAATGAGAAGCCCTAGAAGATGGAGTATTTATAAACAAGGCTTGTGTTCAGATTAACGAGTAGGTTTAATCCCGGCTGTCGCCAGCAAATAGCAACGGCTTCCACCCGGCTGTGTAGTCTGACTGGCCCTCAAGGAACGTACAATACCAGTGCTGTAAGTGTTAAACACACACAAGCAAACATTCTACCTTGAAGTACCGTATCTAAGACACTAGATACAGATGTTGCAATTTTAGGTATTAGAAATACTAGGAAAACGCCATATATGCGTTGTTAGACGAGTGGATTGTAATAGTATGTCGACTTTTGCTTACATTTGCCAATTGGGTAACATTTTAGTTATAAATGGGTAAAAACGGCTTTGAGTGGTACCAATTTAGCACATTTCATGTCTTTTCTTCAAAATAGCTGACCCGATCAAGCTGAGAATTTCCAGAAATGTGTATCAAGATGTAATTCAACTTCACGCAAAAATTTCATGTTTTTGGAAAATAATTTTTTTTTTTCTGCCATGTTATTATGTAAAATGTAAAATGAATACTTTTTGCGTTTTCTTTGTTATTTTTATCCGAATGTTGTGAAATTATCTGAAAACATCCCTAATCAAGTTCTCAATATTCAGTAGAAATATTGAAGTTTTTGAACATTTCCCACATTTTAAGTATATTCCTTCTGTGTTATTCTTATGAGGATTTTTCAAACTTTCTTAATTTTTTCCGGAAGAACTTTCCGACCGATATTTCTGAAAAACAATCCCAGTCCTTTCTGGTATAACAGAAATATGTAGAAAAAGTTTCAAGTCAATAGGTATTTTTTCCTGACCTGTATGCCGCAAACAAAACTACAAAAAAAAAAACAACATAAAAACGGAGCCCATTTTTTTTCGGTGTGTGAAATGGATTCTTCGCTAGGCTCATCTAATTAGAGGTGCACTACCTTGTCTTTAGCCAGGAGCAGCTGCTTGACGACCACAATGTCTGCCAGCAGGAGGACCCTGGTGACGGAGCCCAACAGGCAGCGAGCAGCCCGGATCACGGAGCCTCGATCGCGGAGCGAGTCTTCTAACGCAGCTTCGCACAGCTTCTCGATAGCACCACCTGCACAACAACAACAACAACAACAACAACATCAGACAAGTCTCAACACAACCACTGCGCATGCTAGTGATACCAACAGACTTTATCATAATTTAAACTAGGAAAACGCGGGATGCGCGTTGTGAGATGAGCAAAGAAGTATGGAAATCAAGAATAAAAAATATTTCGTCAGCTCAATTCACATCTACGGACCTTGGATCACTTCGAACGTTCAAAAACCTCACCTGCAATTTGTTGATATTTATAGTGCTGCAACCTGTTGCATATACACTTTGCAAAACCAATTGATCAAAATATTCAATAAAATGTACACTTTTATTGCGTTTTCTTCATCATTTCTCATCCAATTGTTGCAAAAATCTCTGAAAAGATGTATAATAGTATTGTTCATGTTCGGTGAAAATTTGAGAGCTTTTGAAGAATTCTTGTTTTTCAAGTATTTTTCCTCCGGGTTATTCTTACGAGGATTTTTCAAACTTTTCGATTTTTTTCCGGAAACACCTTCCAACCGATTTCTCTGAATAACGATCCCAGCCTATTCTGGTATGACAGAAATATGTAGAAAAAGTTTCACGTCGATAGGTTTCTTTTCCCGACCTGTATGCCGCGCACAAAATTACAAAAAAAAAAAAAAACCAAGCCCATTTTTTTTCGGTAGGTGAAATGGAATCTTCGCTACGCTCATCTAACGAGGTGTACCGACTCGCTTCTTGCAAGTGAAGCATTTCCAGGGTCCCGATTGACTGAAGCGCAACTAACGCTTTCATATCGAACTATATAAAACAACAAAGCTTTTCACGGCTCAGTAGAATCATCATGTCAGCAGCTGCATTTGTTTTGCAGGAAAATAATAGATTTTGTCAGTTGAAAAATTTGGCACCGGTACCGTAGCCACTCTTATCTACTCCTAGTTCACAAGGGAGCCCGCTAAATTGCGACAGGCAATTGGGACCTTTGGCTCTGAACTGACTGCAAGAAACCACAAATACCGTCCAAGTTATTAGTAAGGGAGTTGGTACACCTGGAGTCTGTTGGTATCACTTCTTCATGCTCAAACTATATTCTCATTAAGAGGCCGCAAGCGCTCTACACGGGCTCGTTGTTCGCTCGCTTCAGACTCCAGTTTAACATGCATCGTGTGCTAGGCGCAGCCCATAGACTAGCCCGCCCAACTCATATTCACGTAAACGCCGTTAATTCCCTAGCTCACACTTTTGATATATTTCACATTCTATGTTTTTTTTCGGTATTCAAAAATATATATCTAGGTTTTCATGAGCTAGAAATTTTTTCATTTTCCATTTGAAGAATTTGAAAAATTACAAACTTTTTGTTCAAAATTCTGTAAATGCGATAACCTCCGTTCTTCAATTATTACCAGAATGCAAAAACAATCACATTGATATCTCAAAAATGACGGCCGTGAGAGTTTGCGGCGTGAAATACGAGTGCCTGCGGCCTCTTGACAATATGAAAGTAAGAATGGTATTTGAGACGAAAGGAGCCTTGTCGAGAGAATGAGTGAATGCACTTGAATGGATCTGCCACACTTCAACGTATATTCTGGCTAGGAAGGTGTCTGTCTGCACATCAATAATGTATCATTTCCTTTTGAATAACCGAAACAACTGGCAACAAAGGCTATGGTCGCATGACAATACTAAGAATATGAAACATCTCACAATCTTCAGGAGTGCTGTTCCAAGCGCAGAACTTCCAGTGTCAACGTGACATATAAACCAGCCTGGAATTTCCTCCTCACTCCCTGCATGTTGCCATCCGGTCACCACAGGGGGCAAGTCTAACAACCCCCTGGGATGATACTGTCAGATCCTGACTGTTACCCTGGCAACGAGGGAATGTCAGGTGGATCTAACAACCTACGTAGCTGGAAACATCAGTCGATGGAATCAAGCTGCTTGTTTGGATTAAGCTGTTCGATGGAGGAGCCGGGAAATGTAGTTCGGTGGAGGCGTCGTGAATTATAGTTCGATGGAGGCGCCGGGACATGAAATACGATGGAGGCGCCGGGAAATGAAATACGATGGAGGAGCCGGGACATGAAATACGATGGAGGCGCCGGGAAATGAAATACGACGGAGGCGCCGGGAAATGGAATACGATGGAGGCGCC
>OZ023326.1:89088144-89090644 GCA_964007535.1 Brachyptera risi | reverse complement strand
TTCACAAGAAAAAAAAATTGGAAAAATAGGTAGTGTAAGAAGGTCCAATATTCGCCAAATATGATTTTATTTTGTTCAGTATTGTACAAACACGTCTGTCATTCAAGTTTTTGACAAACAATGTGAATAAACCAATGTATGTCCACTTCCCCCTTTCAAACACCCGCCCTCGCTCTGGCATAGTAGAAATACGTGTTGACAGTTCAAGGTTATTGGTGGCATAACTATTTGCAACATAAAGCCACACGCCATGCCAATTAATCAATTGAAATCATATGGCGGAAATAAGTAGCTATGTTATACATATCAAACGAAAGATGACATTCGAGCGCAGATATTTTGTAGGAACACTTTGTCTCCACCTATCGTAGTTCCTCTACGTTCCTAACTAAAAAAAGCGTTACATGTTATTCTCCATAAGAGAGATTTTCGTTAGCCCCGGTCGAAAATTATCGACTTTTCACGTTTTCTTTTCTCCCATGTCAAAATAGGAAGGTGAAGGTAGAATAACTTAGCTGAGATTTTGTTGTTTAGATTTCCTTCAATTTCCTTCAAAAATTCTCTTCTTCTGAATTGCCTTGAATTATGCTTTGAAAATGGCCTTGGACTTGAACACATGCATATTTTCAGCCAGCCCACATAGATTTTTTTTCAAAATTACCGAATTTTTCAATGTTACCAAAAAGAGGGTAATATTATCAACTCACATCTCTACACACACAGTAGGCCCATATTTAACTGATACTTGGTGAACATATTCACTGCCACATTTTCCAGTATCCAATAATTGATGAGCGTAGCGAAGTCTCCATCCCACTCTTATAGGGCTTTGTCTGTGTTTTTTTTTTCGTAAGCACTCCACAGGTAGCAAGGGTTGACTGATCAACATGAAACTTTTTTGTACACGCAAACTCATCCAACTTAGAACTGTATAGTTTTTGGGATGAATCGGTTGGACCGATTTTGAGAAAAATCATCTCAAAGTTTCTAAAAACCCCATAAGATTTGGCTGGGCGGAAAATGTTGAAAAATAAAATCTCTCCAAATGGGATGAAATTTTCTCTTAATGTGTAGACATGGATTTTACACATTATTACGATTTTGTGAGCAATTCTGATCAGTCGTTTTGATCAAAATAATAAAATGAATGATAATAATCATAAAATATATCATAATAATTGTGACAGAATTAAGTTGTCGAGATTCACTGCTTTCTAGATTCAAGAGTTGACCAACAATGAAGTATTTTTTATATCTGTCAAGGTGTGTAGAATACCAGAGTCAATAAAGTGGCAAGAGTAGAACTACTTTAACGACTTTTATAGCTTATTCAGATATCAAGGTGTGTAAAATACCAGAGTCGATAAAGTAGCAAATGTAAGACTGTTATTATACCTTATTCCGATATCTCGCTCATCTTACAACGCATATTTCGCGTTTGACCAGTTATAAAATAAATAAACAATATTCTGTACTGAAGACGAATGAGATCTGGGAGAAAGGTTACTCACCGGCTGCGCGAGCCTCCCTGCACGCCTCGTACATGTCGACCTTGATCTCGGGGTTGTCGTCTGCGATCGTCTCGCCCACCGTGACAAACCGCTCCACGGCCAGGTTGACGGCCTGGCCCACGCGCGCCACGGCCCGTAGGCTGCGCTCCCCGCACAGCGGCCGCTCGCGGTGCGTCACAAGCGTCGAGATCTGGAGCACAACACACCTTCCGGTCAACCCAGTTGCTATTCAAGTACTGCTTTACAAGTTGCGATCACCTAAACTATTGTATCTAGGAAACGCAATCAGGTTGACAACGAACATGGCCGCCATGCGATGTCATCAGGTGGTACGTCAGCACTGCATACAGCTCCAAGGACAGGTCGAGAGGAGAAACTGTTGTGGCTGGGATCAGCCTGGTCTCGGCGAGTGATACACAGAGGAAGTCAACACTCTCAAATGTCAACAAACCATTTGTTATAGAAAGTAACGAACGAACGAACGAACGGACGCACGAACGAACGAATGAACGAACGAACGAACGAACGGACGGACGAACGCACGAACGAACGCACGGACGGACGAACGAACGCACGAACGAACGGACGAACGGACGCACGGACGCACGAACGAACGCACGGATGAAGGATGGAGATAAACCAACGTCCCACCTCTTCAACAGGATTCAAACTCACGCTTCCGATTCTGAATCAGTGCCTTCGAGAAAATATTCCCAAACATTTTTCATTTACAAAACTCGAGTTTTCAAAACAAACTATTTTTTTACAAAACTAGCAATGTACTCTCTCTCTCTCTCTCTCTCTCTCTCTCTCTCTCTCTCTCTCTCTCTCATTGTAGTGTGCGGAGAAAGCTCGTCACGTACATTCATCATCAGTCGATTCTGTTCGTTTTCATCACTATATATTATTTCGGGTGACACCTGAAAACGACGCCGACGCCGCTGGTTTGTCCACCTGAGCTCCACACTGGTCCCTTCTCTTCGCCCCCC
>OZ023326.1:88963319-89087944 GCA_964007535.1 Brachyptera risi | reverse complement strand
AACTAATCCAAAGATGTAAGGTGATATGTTCCAGCTCATCCATCAACGCGGCAACACATAACGCGTTTGCCTAGTTAACAGTAATATGTTAATGACTTAGGAAGGTAAAGGAAGAATAACTTCTGAGATATTGTTGTTTAGATTTGATATAATTAGTAGATATATATGTCAACGACTCTACAAGGATAATTTGCAAAGTTATTACGATATGAAATATGTGAGCGGCTGAGGGCTGCTTTGGAAGATATTCCTTCAATTATGCTTTGAAAATGGCCTTGGACTTGGACACATGCATATTCTCAGCCAGCCCAGACACAGATTTTTTTTCAAAATTACCGAATTTTTTAATGTTACCAAAAAGAGGGTAATATTACCGGTAATATTACCGATTCACATCTCTAGTTATTATATATATCCACCTTGAGATCCGAACAATTACGTAGGCCTACTGCCATCCTATTTTCTGATTCATTTCTGTGATAATAGAGAAGGCTTTGTTTTAATCGCTTACAATTAGTTGGTGACACCTGTTGCTTGGATTAAATTGGTATCTTAATAGCTCTGAGTGATTTACACAAATTGCATTATATTTTTTTTTACATCAAAACAGCCGATTCAATTTGAGTGAACGTTCGGTATAATATGTATCATTATTATGTCAAAATTCCCTGAAAATTTGAATTCTCTCGGATGAAATATTTTTGACACATTTTTTTTTCAAGTACTTTTTTTTTTTAAGCGCTCCACAGGTCAGACGAAAATTCAAAATTAGTTGAAACTTGGCACACACATGAACCCCTATCTGACTTGATGCTGTATAGTTTTGAGGCGCGATCGGTTGAACCACTTCTGAGAAAACTCATTCCAAAGTTTTCAAAAATCCCGTTAAAATAACCCAGAGGAAAACATTCGTGAAAAATATTTCATCTGAGAGGGTTCAAATTCTCAGAGAATTTCAATCTGATAATGATACACATTATTCCGAACTTTCACTCAAATCGGATCAGCCGTTTCGATGTAGAAAAATATATAATGTTATTTGTGTTAATTATTCAAAGCTATTAAGATACCTATTAAATCAAAGCAACAAGTGTCACCACTTGATTGTAAACGATTAAAACGAAGCCTTCTTTATTATCATATAAATTATTAATGGAAAATAAGATGGCAGTGATGTAATGGTTTGGATCTCAAGGTGTATATATATATATAATAACCAATCCAAAGATAAGTTGATATGTTCCAGCTCATCCATCAACGCGGAAACACATAACGCGTTTGCCTAGTAATACACATTATTACTGACTTTTACAATAATCGGATGTGACGTTTCGGAGTAAAAAATCAAAAAATGTGATTTTCATTTATTTAATTACTTCATTTTTTTATTTGCTCATCCATCAACGCGGAAACACATAACGCGTTTTCCTAGTTATTGACCAATCAGCAAAGACGTGGTTTTGTCCCACAAGTTCAGCTCTAGTCAACTTTTTGCCCGCACCGAAGCAAATCGCATGCGGAATGGCCGGATGTAGCTGGAATTCAGGTAAAATCTGCTTGAGGTCGCCGTCGTACTGCTTCCCTCAGAACAGCAGTGTTGATTTTAGGATGAATTGTTTTAAAATAATTCCATAATTGATCAATGCGCCCACGTACGTTCGACTTCTTTCATGAGATTTTGTTTTTATATAGTTACCGGTATTATTATTACTGAGAAGACACCAGCGATGTCAACTAAATTACTACAATTAAAAATGGCCGATATCGCTCCCGCATGCGGTTGCGATATATCGCATCGAAAATGTTCATGTAAGGCCAGCTTTAGGTAATTTTACTGATTAACGTACCATGGCCAATTTTTGACCCATGTTCGCGTTTTTTGTGTTTTCTGATAGATCTTGTTCATATCTATGGTGTGTAGTTTGGACATTTTGTATTTTGTTTGTTTTAATATGTTTTTTACTCACTTGAAGTTGATGCTTTGTGATCTGACTAAGATGACAAAGGTGGACAGTAGGTTAGGTTAGGGTCAGGTTAGAGTACAAACCTCGCGTATACCGCCGGCAGGCGGAACGGAGCTTATACACTTTAAAAAAATGAAGAAAAACTTGAAAAAAATGGCGTGGTACGTTGATCAGTAAATTTACCCGGCTTAATGCTACCGGCATTAATTGGTCGTATTGTTATTGTATCTGGGGGAAAAACAGGGCAAAGTGAAAATATGTCCAGCTTATATAGGCCTATTGGGTTTAATGACACTTAGGCCTGGTATTACCACGGCCAGTTAGCCTTAATCTGAGAGTTGGTGAAAACAAATAGCATAGGTAACCATGGTGATAACAAGTTTGAACTGTCAGATAAATACTAACTGGACTTGGTAATACTGTACCTTAGACAGCTGAATGATGAATGAGATGGAAGGTTATTCCATCAGGTGGTTAGCTGAGAACAGTAGGGCAAGGAAGTGTACTAGAAACTGATCCACCCACCGCTGGAATAAGCCAAGGGTACGGTAACAACTTTGCATATCATTAGCACCACGGGCAAGTACGTAGGTCTGTTATCAAGTCTACATTATTCCTACGTATTTTACACAACCATTTCAGCTAGCAATGAAATCCCTACGGAAACGCTTATTCTAACGGCAACCCACCAACAGCTGGGTATTATAGAAACAAGACACCTGTTGCTACTAACCATGAATTATGAGGTTATGGTAGGCCTAGGTCCGGGGAACAATTTTAGTTACCGGTACTGTAACTTTTCAACTGTTAATTTTGTAACACGTGTAACAGTTTTGTTCAATGGTCAACAGACGTACGGCTGGAAACATCGAGTCAATAGATACGTAAACCTACTCAATATCAATTTGCATCACGACAGTTAAAATTGGTTTCGAGTAGGCTCCCTAGGCCTATATTGAAATATTTCCATTTCTATTCAACGTTATGTGTGAATGCTAGGCCTAGTGCGCAAGAGTGGTAGCCTATACAGATACACATGATTGTACACACTTATTAACTTCGATGTATATTTTGGAAACCTAACCTCACATTCTGGAAGATACAGGCAAATCTTCCATTAGCTTAGTTGTATAATCATCAATTATATCAATAATTGCATTCATAAATTGTCTCCAGGTTGGAATACTAACCCACTTTATCAAGTTATGAATGGCTATGCCATGATAAAAGACAAAACTACGTTGAAAAGTGAATTCAAATCCAATCTGGCTCGTAACCCAATCATAAACTAGCATACTGTTCGACCAAGCCCCGTCCCAAGGGTTTAGAGCAACGACAGTCGGAACTGGCAGAACAGGTTATAGATTTGAGGTAAACGACAACATTAGGACGCGTAAAGTGTGGAACTGCATGTAGAACAATTAAATGCATTCAGTAAACAAGCATAAACAAATCAGAGAGAAGGTAAAAAGGGGGGCGTGCCTACATGGAGCAGGTGTGGAAACACATTATTAATTTAACACCTTCATGCCAAGGAGTGAAACTGTACTTTGTAAATGAAAATTGGAAGACAAAAAGCATAAGCAGAATGTTTACCTGTTTTACGAGAGGAATTAAGGTCTGCTCAATGCTTTTAGTCCTTATTTCTTGCTCGAGCGGCTTTTTCGTAGCCATGTTGGGTTCACTATGGGCACATCAGGACACAGACTACAAAACGTATTTAGCGGTAGTGGTAGGCCTGGTAGAAATGTCGATAAGAAAGAGCCCTACATGACCGATCAAACATTGTTAACATAAATCGAACAGACCATCGACAGTACATGCCAAGTATCGTAATTAAAACTATTCAAATCATAAGCGTTGGAACTGAAAGGAAATTAGAAGTAATGATTTAACTGGCAGTTTTTTGCTGTCAAAAATAGGTTGCAAGACAAGGTACAATTTTTTTTTTTTTTTTTTTTTTATTAATCTTTTTTTTTCACATACAAAAATACACATGACAGTCAAAAAATCCACAAAGTCTTCAAAGAAGACTTGACTGTGGGAGAAACAAAGAATATTATAATCTGTATATTTTTTTAATTTTTATGTTGAATTTATGAAGAATTTATGAAGAAGGTGATCAAGAAAATGTAAATATGATGATGAATTGAGTGGCAACTATGAAAGCATAAGTAAGAGATCTAATTTTTAGATTGAACAATATTTTTTAAAAAAAGAAGAGAAATACCTGAGAATATACTATCACAAAAAAAATTACAAGGAACAAAACACCACTGAAAAATAAAATTGACATACTTCTTTGCATTATGAATGAATAATAATATTGTGAAAGTGAAAAATGAACATAATAATAGCACCTGAACAAGAGTCTTGAAATAACTTAACTGGTGCATCGAGAAATAGTAAATATGAATACATTATATTAGGAACAAAACACTACTGAAAAATAAAATTGGCATAATTGTGTACATTATGAATGAATAATAATATTGTTAATGTGAAAAATGAACATAATAATAACAACTAAACAAGAGAGATGACTTCTGATGCATCGAAAAATAATTAATATGATTGCATTATATTATATAGAGGGTGACATGATGATGATTACTTGAACAAAATATAACAATATTATGATGTCAGTAATATGAATAATGAATGATGTGAATGCCGAAGAAAAAAAAAATATATCATGTTGGAGTCTTATGTCTTATCAGTACAACAATACACAGAAATACATCAGTATTGGCAATGTAAATTGAGACTGATTGAATGTAAGTCGAGACTAATAATGATAAATGTATTAAAACAGAAACCTACACGAATTATAACAAATGGATTCAATATAAGGTCTACTATGGGAATATGGAATTAATAGAGCCTAAATTATTATATTGACCAACCATGTTTTGATTTCTGATTTGACATTTTTATAAGAATCGAAATTACGTAAACTTGGAGGAATTTGATTAAATTTGGAAGGTACAGCGTATTCGAGACGACGTTTACCATATTTATTTATATAAGTAGGAATATTATAATTTCCAAGGAGCCTATATCTAGTGTTTGCTTCATGGTCATTCAATGTTTTAAAAGAAGGGTCGTAATAATATTTTAGAATGAATTTATAATCGAATAAGTAAATGACGGGGAGAATATTACAATACTGAAATAATGTAGGAATGTCATTATCAATCGTATTTTTCACCTGATCGGGTGTTATACATTTTATCATGTTAATTTGGAGGTTGATAATTTGTTGTAGATGTGAGTTCGAAGCGTCCCCCCAGGCTAAAATACCATATGAAATTAAAGATTCAGCCAATGCTAAATAAACAGTACGCAACAATTGAAAAGGTAATATGAACTTGAGTGTGTATAATTTAAATGCACAAGACCGGAGTTTAGTACACAAAATATTTATATGAGGTTTCCATGTGAAATGGCTGTCAATTGTTAAACCCAAGTAAACGTAATTGGATACATTTTCGATTTTTGTATTACAATTTGAACAATTATCACCCTTGCTCAAGCCATGTAAACATTGATAAGAATGATAAATCGTATTGATGGTTAAATTTTTTTCTCTATTAAATGGGGAGCAAATATGTACCAGTTTGGTTTTATTTTATTTTTATTTTATTTTCATTTTTTTATTGGTTTTTAACAGTTATGATACCATAACTGTTATACCATAACATTATACCACACTATAAAGTTATACCATAACCATAACTGTATACAGTTATACAGTACAGTATATAAGTAACTCATGATATTTAAAAAAAGCAGACATTATAATAATCATAATAATATAAGTACTTGATATAACTATTTTCTTGATAATTCACTCAACAACAAAAACATGAAAAAAGTGATTATGTATATATATATATATATATATATATATATATATATATATATATATATATATATATATATATAATATATATATATATATATATATTATATATATATATATATATATATATATATATATATATATATATGAATATATATATGTATATATATGTATATATATATATATATATATATATATATATATATATATATATATATATATATATATATATATGTATATATATATATATATATATATATATATATATATATATATATATATATATATATACATATGTATATATATTTACATATATTTATATATATATATATATATATATATATATATATATATATATATATATATATATATATATATATATATATATATATATATATATATATATATACATATATATGTATATATATATATATATATATATATATATATATATATATATATATATATATATATATATATATATATATATATATATACATATATATACATATTTATATATATATTTATATATATATATTTATATATAAATATATATATATATATATATATATATATATATATATATATATATATATATATATATATATATATATATATATATATATATATATATATATATATGAAAATAATAAATATGTCAGGGTGAAACCGTTTATTGGATGAGCGAAGCGAAGACTCAATTACACTATACCGGAAAAAAAGTGCCTGTTTTTTTTTTTTTTTTTTGTTTTTTTGTTCGCGCTCCACAGGTCAGACAAAAATTCAAAATCAGTTGAAACTTGGCACACACATGAACCCCTATCTGACTTGATGCTGTATAGTTTTGAGGCGCGATCGGTTTAACAACTTCTGAGAAAACTCATTCCAAAGTTTTCAAAAATCCCATTAGAATAAGCCAGAGGAAAACATTCGTGAAAAATATTTCATCTGAGAAGATTCAAATTCTCAGAGAATTTCAATCCAATAATGATACACATTATTCCGAACTTTTACTCAAATCGGATCAGCCGTTTCGATGTAAAAAAATATATAATGTTATTTGTGTCAATTATTCAAAGCTATTAAGATACATACTAGGCAAACGCGTTATGTGTTTCCGCGTTGATGGATGAGCTGGAACATATCAACTTATCTTTGGATTGGTTATTATATATATATACACCTTGAGATCCAAACCATTAAATCACTGCCATCTTATTATACATTATTAATTTATATAATAATAGAGAAGGCTTTGTTTTAATCGTTTACAATCAAGTGGTGACACTTGTTGCTTTGATTTAATAGGTATCTTAATAGCTTTGAATAATTGACACAAATAACATCATATATTTTTTTACATCGAAACGGCTGATCCGATTTAAGTAAAAGTTCGGAATAATGTGTATCATTATCAGATTGAAATTCTCTGAGAATTTGAATCCTCTCAGATGAAATATTTTTCACGAATGTTTTCCTCTGGCTTATTCTAATGGGATTTTTGAAAACTTTGGAATGAGTTTTCTCAGAAGTTGTTGAACCGATCGCGCCTCAAAAGTATACAGCATCAAGTCAGATAGGGGTTCATGTGTGTGCCAAGTTTCAACTGATTTTGAATTTTTGTCTGACCTGTGGAGCGCGAACAAAAAAACAAAAAAACAAAAAAAAAAACAGGCACTTTTTTTTCGGTATAGTGTAATTGAGTCTTCGCTTCGCTCATCCAATTAAATCAAAGCAACAAGTGTCACCACTTGATTGTAAACGATTAAAACAAAGCCTTCTTTATTATTATATAAATTATTAATGTAAAATAAGATGGCAGTGATGTAATGGTTTGGATCTCAAGGTGTATATATATATATAATAACCAATCCAAAGATAAGTTGATATGTTCCAGCTCATCCATCAACGCGGAAACACATAACGCGTTTGCCTAGTACTAGGCAAACGCGTTATGTGTTTCCGCGTTAATGGATGAGCTGGAACATATCAACTTATCTTTGGATTGGTTATTATATATATATACACCTTGAGATCCAAACCATTACATCACTGCCATCTTATTTTACATTAATAATAATTTATATAATAATAAAGAAGGCTTTGTTTTAATCGTTTACAATCAAGTGGTGACACTTGTTGCTTTGATTTAATAGGTATCTTAATAGCTTTGAATAATTGACACAAATAACATTATATATTTTTTTACATCGAAACGGCTGATCCGATTTGAGTAAAAGTTCGGAATAATGTGTATCATTATCAGATTGAAATTCTCTGAGAATTTGAATCCTCTCAGATGAAATATTTTTCACGAATGTTTTCCTCTGGCTTATTCTAATGGGATTTTTGAAAACTTTGGAATGAGTTTTCTCAGAAGTTGTTCAACCGATCGTGCCTCAAAACTATACAGCATCAAGTCAGATAGGGGTTCATGTGTGTGCCAAGTTTCAACTGATTTTGAATTTTTTTCTGACCTGTGGAGCGCGAACAAAAAAAAAAAAAAAAAAAAAAAAAAAACAGACACTTTTTTTTCGGTATAGTGTAATTGAGTCTTCGCTTCGCTCATACAATTAGGAATGAATGTATTTTTTCATGGAAACCTGACGTTTCAACTGGTTAGCACCAGTCTTTATCAAAGGACATCATTTCAAAAGTTGTGTCATTTAACCCTCTCAGTCCTGAATCCAACTGAGTCATGGGAAAATTATGAAAATTTGTACATACACTAAATGAATTATTCCAAGAGTTTTTTGTTTGACAATTTTTCCTAAATTTGTTCTCGTTCGGTGCCTACAGACTGTCCATGATCATGAAAATTTCAATTTGGACAATTCTATTCTGTGTAGAATGTACAGATGATTATAGTTTTTTTTTATTCATTTTTTATTATTGATTCCAAATAAAAGCGTTACAACAATAAAGGGTACTCTTGTGAGGTTCCACGAAACCCTCATGGGGTTTATCTGTGGAGATATATAATAACAATTCACTTAAATAAAATGCAATGAAAAAATAAAGTACCTTCCTGAAAATAAAATATGATAACAATCAATGAAGCACATTGACGAGAACGTGTAAGAATGAACAAAATAGGATAAATCAACAAAATTATATTCGAATTGCAGTTGTAGTGAGTAGAGAAAAATGCAAACATAATAATAATAATGATAATAATAATAATAATAATGGTTTTTATTATCGGAGACTGTACAAACAGTATGACATACGTCATGAATTACAAATATACATATAATAAGCATTGTTCAAGATTAGCTGAAGGCTAACAAATCGTCAACAGAGTAAAAAGCATTTTCACACAACAGTTTCTTGACTCTGGATTCAAACATATGCATGCTGGATATCTTCTTGATGTCTATTGGTAGGTTGTTATAAAACCGTGACATTGAATATTGCGGACCTTTCTTATACAGCACAAGTCTATGTTTGTCCACACTTAGGTCATTATGACGTCGTGTATCATGTTGCTGGATATCATGGTTACATTGAAATGGTTTGAAATTCTCTTTCACAAAAACGACGGACTTAAGAATAAAAATACAAGGTAGAGTAAGCAGTACATAAGATTTAAAAAGAGGTCTACAAGTTGTTGACTTATTGAATTATAGTATATAATAGAATCAATAGAATTATTAATTATAGTATATATATTATATATGAAATGCAAAGGTTACATAATTGATCCGACCATCAGATTTGCAAGAGACAAGGAACAACCAGATGAGGTCAATGAAGAGAAAGAAAGATTTATGAGCCAACTATTCCTTACTTCCTCAAGAAGTATAATTTGAAGGAAATAGAAGTTATCGGACTTTTTATGGGAGCCAGGGGAAGTAGTAAATGTCTTTATTAGCATTTTTTCCTGCTATTTTTTACATGGTCATATTTTACACTTTGCAACATTTTTTTAACATTTTTTTGTGTAGTTATTAATTGGATGAGCGGAGCGAAGACTCAATTACACTATACCGAAAAAAAAGTGCCCGTTTTTTTTTTTTTTTTTTTTTTTTTTTTGTTCGCGCTCTACAGGTCAGACACAAATTCAAAATCAGTTGAAACTTGGCACACACATGAACCCCTATCTGACTTGATGCTGTATAGTTTTGAGGCACGATCGGTTGAACAACTTCTGAGAAAACTCATTCCAAATTTTCAAAAATCCCTTTAGAATAAGCCAGAGGAAAACATTCGTGAAAAATATTTCATCTGAGAGGATTCAAATTTTCAGAGAATTTCAATCTGATAATGATACACATTATTCCGAACTTTTACTCAAATCGGATCAGCCGTTTCGATGTAAAAAAATATATAATGTTATTTGTGTCAATTATTCAAAGCTATTAAGATACCTATTAAATCAAAGCAACAAGTGTCACCACTTGATTGTAAACGATTAAAACAAAGCCTTCTCTATTATTATATAAATTATTAATGTAAAATAAGATGGCAGTGATGTAATGGTTTGGATCTCAAGGTGTATATATATATACTAGGCAAACGCGTTATGTGTTTCCGCGTTGATGGATGAGCTGGAACATATCAACTTATCTTTGGATTTGTTATTATATATATATACACCTTGAGATCCAAACTATTACATCACTGCCATCTTATTTTCCATTAATAATTTATATGATAATAAAGAAGGCTTTGTTTTAATCGTTTACAGTCAAGTGGTGACACTTGTTGCTTTGATTTAATAGGTATCTTAATAGCTTTGAATAATTGACACAAATAACATTATATATTTTTTTACATCGAAACGGCTGATCCGATTTGAGTAAAAGTTCGGAATAATGTGAATAATTTTCAGATTGAAGTTCTCTGAAAATTGGAATCCTCTCAGATGAAATATTTTTCACGAATGTTTTCCTCTGGCTTATTCTAATGGGATTTTTGAAAACTTTGGAATGAGTTTACTCAGAAGTTGTTCAACCGATCGTGCCTCAAAACTATACAGCATCAAGTCAGATAAGGGTTCATGTGTGTGCCAAGTTTCAACTGATTTTGAATTTTTGTCTGACCTGTGGAGCGCGAACAAAAAAACAAAAAACCAAAAAAAAAAAAAAAAAAAAAAAAACAGGCACTTTTTTTTTGGTATAGTGTAATTGAGTCTTCGCTTCGCTCATCCAATAATAACCAATCCAAAGATAAGTTGATATGTTTCCGCGTTGATGAATGAGCTGGAACATATCAACTTATCTTTGGATTGGTTATTATATCCAAACCATTACATCACTGCCATCTTATTTTCCATTAATAATTTATATGATAATAAAGAAGGCTTTGTTTTAATCGTTTAAAATCAAGTGGTGACACTTGTTGCTTTGATTTAATTGTATGAGCGAAGCGAAGACTCAATTTCACTATACCGAAAAAAAAGTGCCTGTTTTTTTTTGTTGTTTTTTTGTTCGCGCTCCACAGGTCAGACGAAAATTCAAAATCAGTTGAAACTTGGCACACACATGAACTTCTATTTGACTTTATGCTGTATAGTTTTAAGGCGCGATCGGTTGAACCACTTCTGAGAAAACTCATTCCAAAGTTTTCAAAAATCCCATTAGAATAACCCAGAGGAAAACATTCGTGAAAAATATTTCATCTGAGAAGATTCAAATTCTCAGGAAATTTCAATCTGATAATGATACACATTATTCCGAACTTTCACTGAAATCGGAGCAGCCGTTTCGATGTAAAAAAATATATAATGTTATTCGTGTTAACTAGGCAAACGCGTTATGTGTTTCCGCGTTGATGGATGAGCTGGAACATATCAACTTATCTTTGGATTGGTTATTATATATATATACACCTTGAGATCCAAACCATTACATCACTGCCATCTTATTTTACATTAATAATTTATACAATAATAAAGAAGGCTTTGTTTTAATCGTTTACAGTTAAGTGGTGACACTTGTTGCTTTGATTTAATAGGTATCTTAATAGCTTTGAATAATTGACACAAATAACATTATATATTTTTTTACATCGAAACGGCTGATCCGATTTGAGTTAAAGTTCGAAATAATGTGTATCATTATCGGATTGAAATTCTCTGGAAATTTGAATCCTCTCAGATGAAATATTTTTCACGAATGTTTTCCTCTGGCTTATTCTAATGGGATTTTTGAAAACTTTGGAATGAGTTTTCTCAGAAGTTGTTCAACCGATCGCGCCTCAAAACTATACAGCATCAAGTCAGATAGGGGTTCATGTGTGTGCCAAGTTTCAACTGATTTTGAATTTTTGTCTGACCTGTGGAGCGCGAACAAAAAAACAAAAAAAAAAAAAAAAAAAACAGGCACTTTTTTTTCGGTATAGTGTAATTGAGTCTTCGCTTCGCTCATCCAATTATTCAAAGCTATTAAGATACCTATTAAATCGAAGCAACAAGTGTCACCACTTGATTGTAAACGATTAAAACAGAGCCTTCTTTATTATCATATGAATTATTGATGAAAAATAAGATGGCAGCGATGTAATGGTTTGGATCTCAAGGTGTATATATATATATATATATATATATATATATATATATATATATATATATATATATATATATATATAATAACCAATCCAAAGATAAGTTATTATGTTCCAGCTCAACCATCAACGCGGAAACACATAACGCGTTTGCCTAGTGGTTATCTAAGCCTCGAACAAATAAGAACTGTATAGTTTAGATGTCAGATCCATCGAACCATTTCTGAGTAGCACAATTTCAAAGTTACACTTGTCATTCCCAAGAATAGTGATGATCAGTGGTGAAATACTTCAACAAGAACATTTAGCTGATTTCTTGGTAATATTCATGATTATGTTGAGAAAGAAAACAAGTTATTAATGACCAACATATCAGTTTACGTGTCCAAAAACCATAATATACAAATATATCTTTGTTTTTATTGGAAAGAATTGCTTACAGAACGACTGCTACTCGATGCACTGCATGTGTTATCTGCCCCCCACCTCATGTGATTACTGCACTTCATGCATGGCTTGACACACGTGACTGTACACTGATTGTCTCTCGTATATAACACTTGTTGCCATCTCTCTCTCCACCACAACACTTGGTGTCCAATACCTGAGTACAGTCGTCGCGTCAGAAGATGAGTGGCAAACTGTGCATTTCACTGGCGTCCATCATCGTCTCACTTGCCTTGGGTATGTGGTGTCATCATACATCAACTCCATGCATCGCTTGACACACGTGACTGTACACTGATTGTCTCTCGTATATAACACTTGTTGCCACCTCTCTCTCTCCACCACAACACTTGGTGTCCAATACCTGAGTACAGTCGTCGCGTTAGAAGATGAGTGGCAAACTGTGCATTTTACTGGCGTCCATCATCGTCTCACTTGCCTTGGGTATGTGGTGTCATCATACATCAACTCCATGCATCGCTTGACACACGTGACTGTACACTGATTGTCTCTCGTATATAACACTTGTTGCCATCTCTCTCTCCACCACAACACTTGGTGTCCAATACCTGAGTACAGTCGTCGCGTCAGAAGATGAGTGGCAAACTGTGCATTTTACTGGCGTCCATCATCGTCTCACTTGCCTTGGGTATGTGGTGTCATCATACATCAACTCCATGCATCGCTTGACACACGTGACTGTACACTGATTGTCTCTCGTATATAACACTTGTTGCCACCTCTCTCTCTCTCCACCACAACACTTGGTGTCCAATACCTGAGTACAGTCGTCGCGTCAGAAGATGAGTGGCAAACTGTGCATTTTACTGGCGTCCATCATCGTCTCACTTGCCTTGGGTATGTGGTGTCATCATACATCAACTCCATGCATCGCTTGACACACGTGACTGTACACTGATTGTCTCTCGTATATAAAACTTGTTGCCACCTCTCTCTCTCTCCACCACAACACTTGGTGTCCAATACCTGAGTACAGTCGTCGCGTCAGAAGATGAGTGGCAAACTGTGCATTTTACTGGCGTCCATCATAGTCTCTCTTGCCTTGGGTATGTGGTGTCATCATACATCAACTCCATGCATCGCTTGACACACGTGACTGTACACTGATTGTCTCTCGTATATAACACTTGTTGCCACCTCTCTCTCTCTCCACCACAACACTTGGTGTCCAATACCTGAGTACAGTCGTCGCGTCAGAAGATGAGTGGCAAACTGTGCATTTTACTGGCGTCCATCATCGTCTCACTTGCCTTGGGTATGTGGTGTCATCATACATCAACTCCATGCATCGCTTGACACACGTGACTGTACACTGATTGTCTCTCGTATACAACACTTGTTGCCACCTCTCTCTCTCTCCACCACAACACTTGGTGTCCAATACCTGAGTACAGTCGTCGCGTCAGAAGATGAGTGGCAAACTGTGCATTTTACTGGCGTCCATCATCGTCTCACTTGCCTTGGGTATGTGGTGTCATCATACATCAACTCCATGCATCGCTTGACACACGTGACTGTACACTGATTGTCTCTCGTATATAACACTTGTTGCCACCTCTCTCTCTCTCCACCACAACACTTGGTGTCCAATACCTGAGTACAGTCGTCGCGTCAGAAGATGAGTGGCAAACTGTGTATTTTACTGGCGTCCATCATCGTCTCACTTGCCTTGGGTATGTGGTGTCATCATACATCAACTCCATGCATCGCTTGACACACGTGACTGTACACTGATTGTCTCTCGTATATAACACTTGTTGCCACCTCTCTCTCTCTCCACCACAACACTTGGTGTCCAATACCTGAGTACAGTCGTCGCGTCAGAAGATGAGTGGCAAACTGTGCATTTTACTGGCGTCCATCATCGTCTCACTTGCCTTGGGTATGTGGTGTCATCATACATCAACTCCATGCATCGCTTGACACACGTGACTGTACACTGATTGTCTCTCGTATATAACACTTGTTGCCACCTCTCTCTCTCTCCACCACAACACTTGGTGTCCAATACCTGAGTACAGTCGTCGCGTCAGAAGATGAGTGGCAAACTGTGCATTTTACTGGCGTCCATCATCGTCTCACTTGCCTTGGGTATGTGGTGTCATCATACATCAACTCCATGCATCGCTTGACACACGTGACTGTACACTGATTGTCTCTCGTATATAACACTTGTTGCCATCTCTCTCTCCACCACAACACTTGGTGTCCAATACCTGAGTACAGTCGTCGCGTCAGAAGATGAGTGGCAAACTGTGCATTTTACTGGCGTCCATCATCGTCTCACTTGCCTTGGGTATGTGGTGTCATCATACATCAACTCCATGCATCGCTTGACACACGTGACTGTACACTGATTGTCTCTCGGATATAACACTTGTTGCCATCTCTCTCTCCACCACAACACTTGGTGTCCAATACCTGAGTACAGTCGTCGCGTCAGAGGATGAGTGGCAAACTGTGCATTTTACTGGCGTCCATCATCGTCTCACTTGCCTTGGGTATGTGGTGTCATCATACATCAACTCCATGCATCGCTTGACACACGTGACTGTACACTGATTGTCTCTCGTATATAACACTTGTTGCCACCTCTCTCTCCACCACAACACTTGGTGTCCAATACCTGAGTACAGTCGTCGCGTCAGAAGATGAGTGGCAAACTGTGCATTTTACTGGCGTCCATCATCGTCTCACTTGCCTTGGGTATGTGGTGTCATCATACATCAACTCCATGCATCGCTTGACACACGTGACTGTACACTGATTGTCTCTCGTATATAACACTTGTTGCCACCTCTCTCTCTCTCCACCACAACACTTGGTGTCCAATACCTGAGTACAGTCGTCGCGTCAGAAGATGAGTGGCAAACTGTGCATTTTACTGGCGTCCATCATCGTCTCACTTGCCTTGGGTATGTGGTGTCATCATACATCAACTCCATGCATCGCTTGACACACGTGACTACACTGATTGTCTCTCGTATATAACACTTGTTACCATCTCTCTCTCTCTCCACCACAACACTTGGTGTCCAATACCTGAGTACAGTCGTCGCGTCAGAAGATGAGTGGCAAACTGTGCATTTTACTGGCGTCCATCATCGTCTCACTTGCCTTGGGTATGTGGTGTCATCATACATCAACTCCATGCATCGCTTGACACACGTGACTGTACACTGATTGTCTCTCGTATATAACACTTGTTGTCACCTCTCTCTCCACCACAACACTTGGTGTCCAATACCTGAGTACAGTCGTCGCGTCAGAAGATGAGTGGCAAACTGTGCATTTTACTGGCGTCCATCATCGTCTCACTTGCCTTGGGTATGTGGTGTCATCATACATCAACTCCATGCATCGCTTGACACACGTAACTGTACACTGATTGTCTCTCGTATATAACACTTGTTGCCATCTCTCTCTCTCTCCACCACAACACTTGGTGTCCAATATCTGAGTACAGTCGTCGCGTCAGAAGATGAGTGGCAAACTGTGCATTTTACTGGCGTCCATCATCGTCTCACCTGCCTTGGGTATGTGGTGTCATCATACATCAACTCCATGCATCGCTTGACACACGTGACTGTACACTGATTGTCTCTCGTATATAACACTTGTTGCCACCTCTCTCTCTCTCCACCACAACACTTGGTGTCCAATACCTGAGTACAGTCGTCGCGTCAGAAGATGAGTGGCAAACTGTGCATTTTACTGGCGTCCATCATCGTCTCACTTGCCTTGGGTATGTGGTGTCATCATACATCAACTCCATGCATCGCTTGACACACGTGACTGTACACTGATTGTCTCTCGTATACAACACTTGTTGCCACCTCTCTCTCTCTCCACCACAACACTTGGTGTCCAATACCTGAGTACAGTCGTCGCGTCAGAAGATGAGTGGCAAACTGTGCATTTTACTGGCGTCCATCATCGTCTCACTTGCCTTGGGTATGTGGTGTCATCATACATCAACTCCATGCATCGCTTGACACACGTGACTGTACACTGATTGTCTCTCGTATATAACACTTGTTGCCATCTCTCTCTCTCTCCACCACAACACTTGGTGTCCAATACCTGAGTACAGTCGTCGCGTCAGAGGATGAGTTGCAAACTGTGCATTTTACTGGCGTCCATCATCGTCTCACTTGCCTTGGGTATGTGGTGTCATCATACATCAACTCCATGCATCGCTTGACACACGTGACTACACTGATTGTCTCTCGTATATAACACTTGTTACCATCTCTCTCTCTCTCCACCACAACACTTGGTGTCCAATACCTGAGTACAGTCGTCGCGTCAGAGGATGAGTGGCAAACTGTGCATTTTACTGGCGTCCATCATCGTCTCACTTGCCTTGGGTATGTGGTGTCATCATACATCAACTCCATGCATCGCTTGACACACGTGACTGTACACTGATTGTCTCTCGTATATAACACTTGTTGCCATCTCTCTCTCCACCACAACACTTGGTGTCCAATACCTGAGTACAGTCGTCGCGTCAGAAGATGAGTGGCAAACTGTGCATTTTACTGGCGTCCATCATCGTCTCACTTGCCTTGGGTATGTGGTGTCATCATACATCAACTCCATGCATCGCTTGACACACGTGACTGTACACTGATTGTCTCTCGTATACAACACTTGTTGCCATCTCTCTCTCTCTCCACCACAACACTTGGTGTCCAATACCTGAGTACAGTCGTCGCGTCAGGAGATGAGTGGCAAACTGTGCATTTTACTGACGTCCATCATCGTCTCACTTGCCTTGGGTATGTGGTGTCATCATACATCAACTCCATGCATCGCTTGACACACGTGACTGTACACTGATTGTCTCTCGTATATAACACTTGTTGCCACCTCTCTCTCTCGTCACCACAACACTTGGTGTCCAATACCTGAGTACAGTCGTAGCGTCAGAGGATGAGTGGCAAACTGTGCATTTTACTGGCGTCCATCATCGTCTCACCTGCCTTGGGTATGTGGTGTCATCATACATCAACTCCATGCATCGCTTGACACACGTGACTGTACACTGATTGTCTCTCGTATATAACACTTGTTGCCACCTCTCTCTCTCTCCACCACAACACTTGGTGTCCAATACCTGAGTACAGTCGTCGCGTCAGGAGATGAGTGGCAAACTGTGCATTTTACTGACGTCCATCATCGTCTCACTTGCCTTGGGTATGTGGTGTCATCATACATCAACTCCATGCATCGCTTGACACACGTGACTGTACACTGATTGTCTCTCGTATATAACACTTGTTGCCACCTCTCTCTCTCTCCACCACAACACTTGGTGTCCAATACCTGAGTACAGTCGTCGCGTCAGAAGATGAGTGGCAAACTGTGCATTTTACTGGCGTCCATCATCGTCTCACTTGCCTTGGGTATGTGGTGTCATCATACATCAACTCCATGCATCGCTTGACACACGTGACTGTACACTGATTGTCTCTCGTATATAACACTTGTTGCCACCTCTCTCTCCACCACAACACTTGGTGTCCAATACCTGAGTACAGTCGTCGCGTCAGAAGATGAGTGGCAAACTGTGCATTTTACTGGTGTCCATCATCGTCTCACTTGCCTTGGGTATGTGGTGTCATCATACATCTACTCCATGCATCGCTTGACACACGTGACTGTACACTGATTGTCTCTCGTATATAACACTTGTTGCCATCTCTCTCTCCACCACAACACTTGGTGTCCAATACCTGAGTACAGTCGTCGCGTCAGAAGATGAGTGGCAAACTGTGCATTTTACTGGCGTCCATCATCGTCTCACTTGCCTTGGGTATGTGGTGTCATCATACATCAACTCCATGCATCGCTTGACACACGTGACTGTACACTGATTGTCTCTCGTATATAACACTTGTTGCCACCTCTCTCTCTCTCCACCACAACACTTGGTGTCCAATACCTGAGTACAGTCGTCGCGTCAGAGGATGAGTGGCAAACTGTGCATTTTACTGGCGTCCATCATCGTCTCACTTGCCTTGGGTATGTGGTGTCATCATACATCAACTCCATGCATCGCTTGACACACGTGACTGTACACTGATTGTCTCTCGTATATAACACTTGTTGCCACCTCCCTCTCTCTCCACCACAACACTTGGTGTCCAATACCTGAGTACAGTCGTCGCGTCAGAAGATGAGTGGCAAACTGTGCATTTTACTGGCGTCCATCATCGTCTCACTTGCCTTGGGTATGTGGTGTCATCATACATCAACTCCATGCATCGCTTGACACACGTGACTGTACACTGATTGTCTCTCGTATACAACACTTGTTGCCATCTCTCTCTCTCTGCACCACAACACTTGGTGTCCAATACCTGAGTACAGTCGTCGCGTCAGAAGATGAGTGGCAAACTGTGCATTTTACTGGCGTCCATCATCGTCTCACTTGCCTTGGGTATGTGGTGTCATCATACATCAACTCCATGCATCGCTTGACACACGTGACTGTACACTGATTGTCTCTCGTATATAACACTTGTTGCCATCTCTCTCTCTCTCCACCACAACACTTGGTGTCCAATACCTGAGTACAGTCGTCGCGTCAGAAGATGAGTGGCAAACTGTGCATTTTACTGGCGTCCATCATCGTCTCACTTGCCTTGGGTATGTGGTGTCATCATACATCAACTCCATGCACCGCTTGACACACGTGACTGTACACTGATTGTCTCTCGTATATAACACTTGTTGCCCTCTCTCTCTTCACCACAACACTTGGTGTCCAATACCTGAGTACAGTCGTCGCGTCAGAAGATGAGTGGCAAACTGTGCATTTTACTGGCGTCCATCATCGTCTCACTTGCCTTGGGTATGTGGTGTCATCATACATCAACTCCATGCATCGCTTGACACACGTGACTGTACACTGATTGTCTCTCGTATATAACACTTGTTGCCATCTCTCTCTCTCTCCACCACAACACTTGGTGTCCAATACCTGAGTACAGTCGTCGCGTCAGAAGATGAGTGGCAAACTGTGCATTTTACTGGCGTCCATCATCGTCTCACTTGCCTTGGGTATGTGGTGTCATCATACATCAACTCCATGCATCGCTTGACACACGTGACTGTACACTGATTGTCTCTCGTATATAACACTTGTTGCCACCTCTCTCTCTCTCCACCACAACACTTGGTGTCCAATACCTGAGTACAGTCGTCGCGTCAGAAGATGAGTGGCAAACTGTGCATTTTACTGGCGTCCATCATCGTCTCACTTGCCTTGGGTATGTGGTGTCATCATACATCAACTCCATGCATCGCTTGACACACGTGACTGTACACTGATTGTCTCTCGTATATAACACTTGTTGCCATCTCTCTCTCTCTCCACCACAACACTTGGTGTCCAATACCTGAGTACAGTCGTCGCGTCAGAAGATGAGTGGCAAACTGTGCATTTTACTGGCGTCCATCATCGTCTCTCTTGCCTTGGGTATGTGGTGTCATCATACATCAACTCCATGCATCGCTTGACACACGTGACTGTACACTGATTGTCTCTCGTATATAACACTTGTTGCCACCTCTCTCTCTCTCCACCACAACACTTGGTGTCCAATACCTGAGTACAGTCGTCGCGTCAGAAGATGAGTGGCAAACTGTGCATTTTACTGGCGTCCATCATCGTCTCACTTGCCTTGGGTATGTGGTGTCATCATACATCAACTCCATGCATCGCATGACACACGTGACTGTACACTGATTGTCTCTCGTATATAACACTTGTTGCCACCTCTCTCTCTCTCCACCACAACACTTGGTGTCCAATACCTGAGTACAGTCGTCGCGTCAGAAGATGAGTGGCAAACTGTGCATTTTACTGGCGTCCATCATCGTCTCACTTGCCTTGGGTATGTGGTGTCATCATACATCAACTCCATGCATCGCTTGACACACGTGACTGTACACTGATTGTCCCTCGTATATAACACTTGTTGCCATCTCTCTCTCTCTCCAACACAACACTTGGTGTCCAATACCTGAGTACAGTCGTCGCGTCAGAAGATGAGTGGCAAACTGTGCATTTTACTGGCGTCCATCATCGTCTCACTTGCCTTGGGTATGTGGTGTCATCATACATCAACTCCATGCATCGCTTGACACACGTGACTGTACACTGATTGTCTCTCGTATATAACACTTGTTGCCACCTCTCTCTCTCTCCACCACAACACTTGGTGTCCAATACCTGAGTACAGTCGTCGCGTCAGAAGATGAGTGGCAAACTGTGCATTTTACTGGCGTCCATCATCGTCTCACTTGCCTTGGGTATGTGGTGTCATCATACATCAACTCCATGCATCGCTTGACACACGTGACTGTACACTGATTGTCTCTCGTATATAACACTTGTTGCCACCTCTCTCTCTCTCTCCACCACAACACTTGGTGTCCAATACCTGAGTACAGTCGTCGCGTCAGAAGATGAGTGGCAAACTGTGCATTTTACTGGCGTCCATCATCGTCTCACTTGCCTTGGGTATGTGGTGTCATCATACATCAACTCCATGCACCGCTTGACACACGTGACTGTACACTGATTGTCTCTCGTATACAACACTTGTTGCCACCTCTCTCTCTCCACCACAACACTTGGTGTCCAATACCTGAGTACAGTCGTCGCGTCAGAAGATGAGTGGCAAACTGTGCATTTTACTGGCGTCCATCATCGTCTCACTTGCCTTGGGTATGTGGTGTCATCATACATCAACTCCATGCATCGCTTGACACACGTGACTGTACACTGATTGTCTCTCGTATACAACACTTGTTGCCATCTCTCTCTCCACCAAAACACTTGGTGTCCAATACCTGAGTACAGTCGTCGCGTCAGAAGATGAGTGGCAAACTGTGCATTTTACTGGCGTCCATCATCGTCTCACTTGCCTTGGGTATGTGGTGTCATCATACATCAACTCCATGCATCGCTTGACACACTTGACTGTACACTGATTGTCTCTCGTATATAACACTTGTTGCCACCTCTCTCTCTCTCCACCACAACACTTGGTGTCCAATACCTGAGTACAGTCGTCGCGTCAGAAGATGAGTGGCAAACTGTGCATTTTACTGGCGTCCATCATCGTCTCACTTGCCTTGGGTATGTGGTGTCATCATACATCAACTCCTTGCATCGCTTGACACACGTGACTGTACACTGATTGTCTCTCGTATACAACACTTGTTGCCACCTCTCTCTCTCTCTCCACCACAACACTTGGTGTCCAATACCTGAGTACAGTCGTCGCGTCAGAAGATGAGTGGCAAACTGTGCATTTTACTGGCGTCCATCATCGTCTCACTTGCCTTGGGTATGTGGTGTCATCATACATCAACTCCATGCATCGCTTGACACACGTGACTGTACACTGATTGTCTCTCGTATATAACACTTGTTGCCATCTCTCTCTCTCTCCACCACAACACTTGGTGTCCAATACCTGAGTACAGTCGTCGCGTCAGAAGATGAGTGGCAAACTGTGCATTTTACTGGCGTCCATCATCGTCTCACTTGCCTTGGGTATGTGGTGTCATCATACATCAACTCCATGCATCGCTTGACACACGTGACTGTACACTGATTGTCTCTCGTATATAACACTTGTTGCCACCTCCCTCTCTCTCCACCACAACACTTGGTGTCCAATACCTGAGTACAGTCGTCGCGTCAGAAGATGAGTGGCAAACTGTGCATTTTACTGGCGTCCATCATCGTCTCACTTGCCTTGGGTATGTGGTGTCATCATACATCAACTCCATGCATCGCTTGACACACGTGACTGTACACTGATTGTCTCTCGTATACAACACTTGTTGCCACCTCTCTCTCTCTCAACCACAACACTTGGTGTCCAATACCTGAGTACAGTCGTCGCGTCAGAAGATGAGTGGCAAACTGTGCATTTTACTGGCGTCCATCATCGTCTCACTTGCCTTGGGTATGTGGTGTCATCATACATCAACTCCATGCATCGCTTGACACACGTGACTGTACACTGATTGTCTCTCGTATATAACACTTGTTGCCACCTCTCTCTCTCTCCACCACAACACTTGGTGTCCAATACCTGAGTACAGTCGTCGCGTCAGAAGATGAGTGGCAAACTGTGCATTTTACTGGCGTCCATCATCGTCTCACTTGCCTTGGGTATGTGGTGTCATCATACATCAACTCCATGCATCGCTTGACACACGTGACTGTACACTGATTGTCTCTCGTATATAACACTTGTTGCCATCTCTCTCTCTCTCCACCACAACACTTGGTGTCCAATACCTGAGTACAGTCGTCGCGTCAGAAGATGAGTGGCAAACTGTGCATTTTACTGGCGTCCATCATCGTCTCACTTGCCTTGGGTATGTGGTGTCATCATACATCAACTCCATGCATCGCTTGACACACGTGACTGTACACTGATTGTCTCTCGTATATAACACTTGTTGCCACCTCTCTCTCTCTCCACCACAACACTTGGTGTCCAATACCTGAGTACAGTCGTCGCGTCAGAAGATGAGTGGCAAACTGTGCATTTTACTGGCGTCCATCATCGTCTCACTTGCCTTGGGTATGTGGTGTCATCATACATCACCTCCATGCATCGCTTGACACACGTGACTGTACACTGATTGTCTCTCGTATATAACACTTGTTGCCACCTCTCTCTCTCTCCACCACAACACTTGGTGTCCAATACCTGAGTACAGTCGTCGCGTCAGAAGATGAGTGGCAAACTGTGCATTTTACTGGCGTCCATCATCGTCTCACTTGCCTTGGGTATGTGGTGTCATCATACATCAACTCCATGCATCGCTTGACACACGTGACTGTACACTGATTGTCTCTCGTATATAACACTTGATGCCACCTCTCTCTCTCTCCACCACAACACTTGGTGTCCAATACCTGAGTACAGTCGTCGCGTCAGAAGATGAGTGGCAAACTGTGCATTTTACTGGCGTCCATCATCGTCTCACTTGCCTTGGGTATGTGGTGTCATCATACATCAACTCCATGCATCGCTTGACACACGTGACTGTACACTGATTGTCTCTCGTATATAACACTTGTTGCCACCTCTCTCTCTCTCCACCACAACACTTGGTGTCCAATACCTGAGTACAGTCGTCGCGTCAGAAGATGAGTGGCAAACTGTGCATTTTACTGGCGTCCATCATCGTCTCACTTGCCTTGGGTATGTGGTGTCATCATACATCAACTCCATGCATCGCTTGACACACGTGACTGTACACTGATTGTCTCTCGTATATAACACTTGTTGCCATCTCTCTCTCTCTCCACCACAACACTTGGTGTCCAATACCTGAGTACAGTCGTCGCGTCAGAAGATGAGTGGCAAACTGTGCATTTTACTGGCGTCCATCATCGTCTCACCTGCCTTGGGTATGTGGTGTCATCATACATCAACTCCATGCATCGCTTGACACACGTGACTGTACACTGATTGTCTCTCGTATATAACACTTGTTGCCATCTCTCTCTCTCTCCACCACAACACTTGGTGTCCAATACCTGAGTACAGTCGTCGCGTCAGAAGATGAGTGGCAAACTGTGCATTTTACTGGTGTCCATCATCGTCTCACTTGCCTTGGGTATGTGGTGTCATCATACATCAACTCCATGCATCGCTTGACACACGTGACTGTACACTGATTGTCTCTCGTATACAACACTTGTTGCCACCTCTCTCTCTCTCCACCACAACACTTGGTGTCCAATACCTGAGTACAGTCGTCGCGTCAGAAGATGAGTGGCAAACTGTGCATTTTACTGGCGTCCATCATCGTCTCACTTGCCTTGGGTATGTGGTGTCATCATACATCAACTCCATGCATCGCTTGACACACGTGACTGTACACTGATTGTCTCTCGTATACAACACTTGTTGCCACCTCTCTCTCTCTCCACCACAACACTTGGTGTCCAATACCTGAGTACAGTCGTCGCGTCAGAAGATGAGTGGCAAACTGTGCATTTTACTGGCGTCCATCATCGTCTCACTTGCCTTGGGTATGTGGTGTCATCATACATCAACTCCATGCATCGCTTGACACACGTGACTGTACACTGATTGTCTCTCGTATATAACACTTGTTGCCACCTCTCTCTCTCTCCACCACAACACTTGGTGTCCAATACCTGAGTACAGTCGTCGCGTCAGAAGATGAGTGGCAAACTGTGCATTTTACTGGCGTCCATCATCGTCTCACTTGCCTTGGGTATGTGGTGTCATCATACATCAACTCCATGCATCGCTTGACACACGTGACTGTACACTGATTGTCTCTCGTATATAACACTTGTTGCCACCTCTCTCTCTCTCCACCACAACACTTGGTGTCCAATACCTGAGTACAGTCGTCGCGTCAGAAGATGAGTGGCAAACTGTGCATTTTACTGGCGTCCATCATCGTCTCACTTGCCTTGGGTATGTGGTGTCATCATACATCAACTCCATGCATCGCTTGACACACGTGACTGTACACTGATTGTCTCTCGTATACAACACTTGTTGCCACCTCTCTCTCTCTCCACCACAACACTTGGTGTCCAATACCTGAGTACAGTCGTCGCGTCAGAAGATGAGTGGCAAACTGTGCATTTTACTGGCGTCCATCATCGTCTCACTTGCCTTGGGTATGTGGTGTCATCATACATCAACTCCATGCATCGCTTGACACACGTGACTGTACACTGATTGTCTCTCGTATATAACACTTGTTGCCACCTCTCTCTCTCTCCACCACAACACTTGGTGTCCAATACCTGAGTACAGTCGTCGCGTCAGAAGATGAGTGGCAAACTGTGCATTATACTGGCGTCCATCATCGTCTCACTTGCCTTGGGTATGTGGTGTCATCATACATCAACTCCATGCATCGCTTGACACACGTGACTGTACACTGATTGTCTCTCGTATATAACACTTGTTGCCACCTCTCTCTCTCTCCACCACAACACTTGGTGTCCAATACCTGAGTACAGTCGTCGCGTCAGAAGATGAGTGGCAAACTGTGCATTTTACTGGCGTCCATCATCGTCTCACTTGCCTTGGGTATGTGGTGTCATCATACATCAACTCCATGCATCGCTTGACACACGTGACTGTACACTGATTGTCTCTCGTATATAACACTTGTTGCCATCTCTCTCTCTCTCCACCACAACACTTGGTGTCCAATACCTGAGTACAGTCGTCGCGTCAGAAGATGAGTGGCAAACTGTGCATTTTACTGGCGTCCATCATCGTCTCACTTGCCTTGGGTATGTGGTGTCATCATACATCAACTCCATGCACCGCTTGACACACGTGACTGTACACTGATTGTCTCTCGTATATAACACTTGTTGCCACCTCTCTCTCTCTCCACCACAACACTTGGTGTCCAATACCTGAGTACAGTCGTCGCGTCAGAAGATGAGTGGCAAACTGTGCATTTTACTGGCGTCTATCATCGTCTCACTTGCCTTGGGTATGTGGTGTCATCATACATCAACTCCATGCATCGCTTGACACACGTGACTGTACACTGATTGTCTCTCGTATACAACACTTGTTGCCATCTCTCTCTCTCTCCACCACAACACTTGGTGTCCAATACCTGAGTACAGTCGTCGCGTCAGAAGATGAGTGGCAAACTGTGCATTTTACTGGCGTCTATCATCGTCTCACTTGCCTTGGGTATGTGGTGTCATCATACATCAACTCCATGCATCGCTTGACACACGTGACTGTACACTGATTGTCTCTCGTATATAACACTTGTTGCCATCTCTCTCTCCACCACAACACTTGGTGTCCAATACCTGAGTACAGTCGTCGCGTCAGAAGATGAGTGGCAAACTGTGCATTTTACTGGCGTCCATCATCGTCTCACTTGCCTTGGGTATGTGGTGTCATCATACATCAACTCCATGCATCGCTTGACACACGTGACTGTACACTGATTGTCTCTCGTATATAACACTTGTTGCCATCTCTCTCTCTCTCCACCACAACACTTGGTGTCCAATACCTGAGTACAGTCGTCGCGTCAGAAGATGAGTGGCAAACTGTGCATTTTACTGGCGTCCATCATCGTCTCACTTGCCTTGGGTATGTGGTGTCATCATACATCAACTCCATGCATCGCTTGACACACGTGACTGTACACTGATTGTCTCTCGTATATAACACTTGTTGCCACCTCTCTCTCTCTCCACCACAACACTTGGTGTCCAATACCTGAGTACAGTCGTCGCGTCAGAAGATGAGTGGCAAACTGTGCATTTTACTGGCGTCCATCATCGTCTCACTTGCCTTGGGTATGTGGTGTCATCATACATCAACTCCATGCATCGCTTGACACACGTGACTGTACACTGATTGTCTCTCGTATACAACACTTGTTGTCACCTCTCTCTCCACCACAACACTTGGTGTACAATATCTGAGTACAGTCGTCGCGTCAGAAGATGAGTGGCAAACTGTGCATTTTACTGGCGTCCATCATCGTCTCACTTGCCTTGGGTATGTGGTGTCATCATACATCAACTCCATGCATCGCTTGACACACGTGACTGTACACTGATTGTCTCTCGTATATAACACTTGATGCCATCTCTCTCTCTCTCCACCACAACACTTGGTGTCCAATACCTGAGTACAGTCGTCGCGTCAGAAGATGAGTGGCAAACTGTGCATTTTACTGGCGTCCATCATCGTCTCACTTGCCTTGGGTATGTGGTGTCATCATACATCAACTCCATGCATCGCTTGACACACGTGACTGTACACTGATTGTCTCTCGTATATAACACTTGATGCCACCTCTCTCTCTCTCCACCACAACACTTGGTGTCCAATACCTGAGTACAGTCGTCGCGTCAGAAGATGAGTGGCAAACTGTGCATTTTACTGGCGTCCATCATCGTCTTACTTGCCTTGGGTATGTGGTGTCATCATACATCAACTCCATGCATCGCTTGACACACGTGACTGTACACTGATTGTCTCTCGTATATAACACTTGATGCCACCTCTCTCTCTCTCCACCACAACACTTGGTGTCCAATACCTGAGTACAGTCGTCGCGTTAGAGGATGAGTGGCAAACTGTGCATTTTACTGGCGTCCATCATCGTCTCACTTGCCTTGGGTATGTGGTGTCATCATACATCAACTCCATGCATCGCTTGACACACGTGACTGTACACTGATTGTCTCTCGTATATAACACTTGTTGCCATCTCTCTCTCTCTCCACCACAACACTTGGTGTCCAATACCTGAGTACAGTCGTCGCGTCAGAAGATGAGTGGCAAACTGTGCATTTTACTGGCTTCCATCATCGTCTCACTTGCCTTGGGTATGTGGTGTCATCATACATCAACTCCATGCATCGCTTGACACACGTGACTGTACACTGATTGTCTCTCGTATATAACACTTGTTGCCACCTCTCTCTCTCTCCACCACAACACTTGGTGTCCAATACCTGAGTACAGTCGTCGCGTCAGAAGATGAGTGGCAAACTGTGCATTTTACTGGCGTCCATCATCGTCTCACTTGCCTTGGGTATGTGGTGTCATCATACATCAACTCCATGCATCGCTTGACACACGTGACTGTACACTGATTGTCTCTCGTATACAACACTTGTTGCCACCTCTCTCTCTCTCCACCACAACACTTGGTGTCCAATACCTGAGTACAGTCGTCGCGTCAGAAGATGAGTGGCAAACTGTGCATTTTACTGGCGTCCATCATCGTCTCACTTGCCTTGGGTATGTGGTGTCATCATACATCAACTCCATGCATCGCTTGACACACGTGACTGTACACTGATTGTCTCTCGTATATAACACTTGTTGCCACCTCTCTCTCTCTCCACCACAACACTTGGTGTCCAATACCTGAGTACAGTCGTCGCGTCAGAATATGAGTGGCAAACTGTGCATTTTACTGGCGTCTATCATCGTCTCACTTGCCTTGGGTATGTGGTGTCATCATACATCAACTCCATGCATCGCTTGACACACGTGACTGTACACTGATTGTCTCTCGTATATAACACTTGTTGCCACCTCTCTCTCTCTCCACCACAACACTTGGTGTCCAATACCTGAGTACAGTCGTCGCGTCAGAAGATGAGTGGCAAACTGTGCATTTTACTGGCGTCCATCATCGTCTCACTTGCGTTGGGTATGTGGTGTCATCATACATCAACTCCATGCATCGCTTGACACACGTGACTGTACACTGATTGTCTCTCGTATATAACACTTGTTGCCACCTCTCTCTCCACCACAACACTTGGTGTCCAATACCTGAGTACAGTCGTCGCGTCAGAAGATGAGTGGCAAACTGTGCATTTTACTGGCGTCCATCATCGTCTCACTTGCCTTGGGTATGTGGTGTCATCATACATCAACTCCATGCATCGCTTGACACACGTGACTGTACACTGATTGTCTCTCGTATACAACACTTGTTGCCAACTCTCTCTCTCTCTCCACCACAACACTTGGTGTCCAATACCTGAGTACAGTCGTCGCGTTAGAGGATGAGTGGCAAACTGTGCATTTTACTGGCGTCCATCATCGTCTCACTTGCCTTGGGTATGTGGTGTCATCATACATCAACTCCATGCATCGCTTGACACACGTGACTGTACACTGATTGTCTCTCGTATATAACACTTGTTGCCATCTCTCTCTCTCTCCACCACAACACTTGGTGTCCAATACCTGAGTACAGTCGTCGCGTCAGAAGATGAGTGGCAAACTGTGCATTTTACTGGCGTCCATCATCGTCTCACTTGCCTTGGGTATGTGGTGTCATCATACATCAACTCCATGCATCGCTTGACACACGTGACTGTACACTGATTGTCTCTCGTATATAACACTTGTTGCCACCTCTCTCTCTCTCCACCACAACACTTGGTGTCCAATACCTGAGTACAGTCGTCGCGTCAGAAGATGAGTGGCAAACTGTGCATTTTACTGGCGTCCATCATCGTCTCACTTGCCTTGGGTATGTGGTGTCATCATACATCAACTCCATGCACCGCTTGACACACGTGACTGTACACTGATTGTCTCTCGTATATAACACTTGTTGCCACCTCTCTCTCTCTCCACCACAACACTTGGTGTCCAATACCTGAGTACAGTCGTCGCTTCAGAAGATGAGTGGCAAACTGTGCATTTTACTGGCGTCCATCATCGTCTCACTTGCCTTGGGTATGTGGTGTCATCATACATCAACTCCATGCATCGCTTGACACACGTGACTGTACACTGATTGTCTCTCGTATATAACACTTGTTGCCACCTCTCTCTCTCTCCACCACAACACTTGGTGTCCAATACCTTAGTACAGTCGTCGCGTCAGAAGATGAGTGGCAAACTGTGCATTTTACTGGCGTCCATCATCGTCTCACTTGCCTTGGGTATGTGGTGTCATCATACATCAACTCCATGCATCGCTTGACACACGTGACTGTACACTGATTGTCTCTCGTATATAACACTTGTTGCCACCTCTCTCTCCACCACAACACTTGGTGTCCAATACCTGAGTACAGTCGTCGCGTCAGAAGATGAGTGGCATACTGTGCATTTTACTGGCGTCCATCATCGTCTCACTTGCCTTGGGTATGTGGTGTCATCATACATCAACTCCATGCATCGCTTGACACACGTGACTGTACACTGATTGTCTCTCGTATATAACACTTGTTGCCACCTCTCTCTCCACCACAACACTTGGTGTCCAATACCTGAGTACAGTCGTCGCGTCAGAAGATGAGTGGCAAACTGTGCATTTTACTGGCGTCCATCATCGTCTCACTTGCCTTGGGTATGTGGTGTCATCATACATCAACTCCATGCATCGCTTGACACACGTGACTGTACACTGATTGTCTCTCGTATATAACACTTGTTGCCACCTCTCTCTCCACCACAACACTTGGTGTCCAATACCTGAGTACAGTCGTCGCGTCAGAAGATGAGTGGCATACTGTGCATTTTACTGGCGTCCATCATCGTCTCACTTGCCTTGGGTATGTGGTGTCATCATACATCAACTCCATGCATCGCTTGACACACGTGACTGTACACTGATTGTCTCTCGTATACAACACTTGTTGCCACCTCTCTCTCTCTCCACCACAACACTTGGTGTCCAATACCTGAGTACAGTCGTCGCGTCAGAAGATGAGTGGCATACTGTGCATTTTACTGGCGTCAATCATCGTCTCACTTGCCTTGGGTATGTGGTGTCATCATACATCAACTCCATGCATCGCTTGACACACGTGACTGTACACTGATTGTCTCTCGTATATAACACTTGTTGCCACCTCTCTCTCTCTCCACCACAACACTCGGTGTCCAATACCTGAGTACAGTCGTCGCGTCAGAAGATGAGTGGCAAACTGTGCATTTTACTGGCGTCCATCATCGTCTCACCTGCCTTGTGTATGTGGTGTCATCATACATCAACTCCATGCATCGCTTGACACACGTGACTGTACACTGATTGTCTCTCGTATATAACACTTGTTGCCACCTCTCTCTCTCTCCACCACAACACTTGGTGTCCAATACCTGAGTACAGTCGTCGCGTCAGAAGATGAGTGGCAAACTGTGCATTTTACTGGCGTCCATCATCGTCTCACTTGCCTTGGGTATGTGGTGTCATCATACATCAACTCCATGCATCGCTTGACACACGTGACTGTACACTGATTGTCTCTCGTATATAACACTTGTTGCCACCTCTCTCTCTCTCTCCACCACAACACTTGGTGTCCAATACCTGAGTACAGTCGTCGCGTCAGATGATGAGTGGCAAACTGTGCATTTTACTGGCGTCCATCATCGTCTCACTTGCCTTGGGTATGTGGTGTCATCATACATCAACTCCATGCATCGCTTGACACACGTGACTGTACACTGATTGTCTCTCGTATATAACACTTGTTGCCACCTCTCTCTCTCTCCACCACAACACTTGGTGTCCAATACCTTAGTACAGTCGTCGCGTCAGAAGATGAGTGGCAAACTGTGCATTTTACTGGCGTCCATCATCGTCTCACTTGCCTTGGGTATGTGGTGTCATCATACATCAACTCCATGCATCGCTTGACACACGTGACTGTACACTGATTGTCTCTCGTATATAACACTTGTTGCCACCTCTCTCTCTCCACCACAACACTTGGTGTCCAATACCTGAGTACAGTCGTCGCGTCAGAAGATGAGTGGCAAACTGTGCATTTTACTGGCGTCCATCATCGTCTCACTTGCCTTGGGTATGTGGTGTCATCATACATCAACTCCATGCATCGCTTGACACACGTGACTGTACACTGATTGTCTCTCGTATATAACACTTGTTACCACCTCTCTCTCTCTCCACCACAACACTTGGTGTCCAATACCTGAGTACAGTCGTCGCGTCAGAAGATGAGTGGCAAACTGTGCATTTTACTGGCGTCCATCATCGTCTCACTTGCCTTGGGTATGTGGTGTCATCATACATCAACTCCATGCATCGCTTGACACACGTGACTGTACACTGATTGTCTCTCGTATATAACACTTGTTGCCATCTCTCTCTCTCTCCACCACAACACTTGGTGTCCAATACCTGAGTACAGTCGTCGCGTCAGAAGATGAGTGGCAAACTGTGCATTTTACTGGCGTCCATCATCGTCTCACTTGCCTTGGGTATGTGGTGTCATCATACATCAACTCCATGCATCGCTTGACACACGTGACTACACTGATTGTCTCTCGTATATAACACTTGTTGCCACCTCTCTCTCCACCACAACACTTGGTGTCCAATACCTGAGTACAGTCGTCGCGTCAGAAGATGAGTGGCAAACTGTGCATTTTACTGGCGTCCATCATCGTCTCACTTGCCTTGGGTATGTGGTGTCATCATACATCAACTCCATGCATCGCTTGACACACGTGACTGTACACTGATTGTCTCTCGTATATAACACTTGTTACCACCTCTCTCTCTCTCCACCACAACACTTGGTGTCCAATACCTGAGTACAGTCGTCGCGTCAGAAGATGAGTGGCAAACTGTGCATTTTACTGGCGTCCATCATCGTCTCACTTGCCTTGGGTATGTGGTGTCATCATACATCAACTCCATGCATCGCTTGACACACGTGACTGTACACTGATTGTCTCTCGTATACAACACTTGTTGCCACCTCTCTCTCTCTCTCCACCACAACACTTGGTGTCCAATACCTGAGTACAGTCGTCGCGTCAGAAGATGAGTGGCAAACTGTGCATTTTACTGGCGTCCATCATCGTCTCACTTGCCTTGGGTATGTGGTGTCATCATACATCAACTTCATGCATCGCTTGACACACGTGACTGTACACTGATTGTCTCTCGTATATAACACTTGTTACCACCTCTCTCTCTCTCCACCACAACACTTGGTGTCCAATACCTGAGTACAGTCGTCGCGTCAGAAGATGAGTGGCAAACTGTGCATTTTACTGGCGTCCATCATCGTCTCACTTGCCTTGGGTATGTGGTGTCATCATACATCAACTCCATGCATCGCTTGACACACGTGACTATACACTGATTGTCTCTCGTATATAACACTTGTTGCCATCTCTCTCTCTCTCCACCACAACACTTGGTGTCCAATACCTGAGTACAGTCGTCGCGTCAGAAGATGAGTGGCAAACTGTGCATTTTACTGGCGTCCATCATCGTCTCACTTGCCTTGGGTATGTGGTGTCATCATACATCAACTCCATGCACCGCTTGACACACGTGACTGTACACTGATTGTCTCTCGTATATAACACTTGTTGCCACCTCTCTCTCTCTCCACCACAACACTTGGTGTCCAATACCTGAGTACAGTCGTCGCGTCAGAAGATGAGTGGCAAACTGTGCATTTTACTGGCGTCCATCATCGTCTCACTTGCCTTGGGTATGTGGTGTCATCATACATCAACTCCATGCATCGCTTGACACACGTGACTGTACAATGATTGTCTCTCGTATATAACACTTGTTGCCACCTCTCTCTCTCTCTCCACCACAACACTTGGTGTCCAATACCTGAGTACAGTCGTCGCGTCAGAAGATGAGTGGCAAACTGTGCATTTTACTGGCGTCCATCATCGTCTCACTTGCCTTGGGTATGTGGTGTCATCATACATCAACTCCATGCATCGCTTGACACACGTGACTGTACACTGATTGTCTCTCGTATATAACACTTGTTGCCATCTCTCTCTCTCCACCACAACACTTGGTGTCCAATACCTGAGTACAGTCGTCGCGTCAGAAGATGAGTGGCAAACTGTGCATTTTACTGGCGTCCATCATCGTCTCACTTGCCTTGGGTATGTGGTGTCATCATACATCAACTCCATGCATCGCTTGACACACGTGACTGTACACTGATTGTCTCTCGTATATAACACTTGTTGCCATCTCTCTCTCTCCCCACCACAACACTTGGTGTCCAATACCTGAGTACAGTCGTCGCGTCAGCAGATGAGTGGCAAACTGTGCATTTTACTGGCGTCCATCATCGTCTCACTTGCCTTGGGTATTTGGTGTCATCATACATCAACTCCATGCATCGCTTGACACACGTGACTGTACACTGATTGTCTCTCGTATATAACACTTGTTGCCACCTCTCTCTCTCTCCACCACAACACTTGCTGTCCAATACCTGAGTACAGTCGTCGCGTCAGAAGATGAGTGGCAAACTGTGCATTTTACTGGCGTCCATCATCGTCTCACTTGCCTTGGGTATGTGGTGTCATCATACTTCAACTCCATGCATCGCTTGACACACGTGACTGTACACTGATTGTCTCTCGTATATAACACTTGTTGCCATCTCTCTCTCTCCACCACAACACTTGGTGTCCAATACCTGAGTACAGTCGTCGCGTAAGAAGATGAGTGGCAAACTGTGCATTTTACTGGCGTCCATCATCGTCTCTCTTGCCTTGGGTATGTGGTGTCATCATACATCAACTCCATGCATCGCTTGACACACGTGACTGTACACTGATTGTCTCTCGTATATAACACTTGTTGCCACCTCTCTCTCCACCACCACACTTGGTGTCCAATACCTGAGTACAGTCGTCGCGTCAGAAGATGAGTGGCAAACTGTGCATTTTACTGGCGTCCATCATCGTCTCACTTGCCTTGGGTATGTGGTGTCATCATACATCAACTCCATGCATCGCTTGACACACGTGACTGTACACTGATTGTCTCTCGTATATAACACTTGTTGCCATCTCTCTCTCTCCACCACAACACTTGGTGTCCAATACCTGAGTACAGTCGTCGCGTCAGAAGATGAGTGGCAAACTGTGCATTTTACTGGCGTCCATCATCGTCTCACTTGCCTTGGGTATGTGGTGTCATCATACATCAACTCCATGCATCGCTTGACACACGTGACTGTACACTGATTGTCTCTCGTATATAACACTTGTTGCCATCTCTCTCTCTCTCCACCACAACACTTGGTGTCCAATACCTGAGTACAGTCGTCGCGTCAGAAGATGAGTGGCAAACTGTGCATTTTACTGGCGTCCATCATCGTCTCACTTGCCTTGGGTATGTGGTGTCATCATACATCAACTCCATGCATCGCTTGACACACGTGACTGTACACTGATTGTCTCTCGTATATAACACTTGTTGCCACCTCTCTCTCCACCACCACACTTGGTGTCCAATACCTGAGTACAGTCGTCGCGTCAGAAGATGAGTGGCAAACTGTGCATTTTACTGGCGTCCATCATCGTCTCTCTTGCCTTGGGTATGTGGTGTCATCATACATCAACTCCATGCATCGCTTGACACACGTGACTGTACACTGATTGTCTCTCGTATATAACACTTGTTGCCACCTCTCTCTCTCTCCACCACAACACTTGGTGTCCAATACCTGAGTACAGTCGTCGCGTCAGAAGATGAGTGGCAAACTGTACATTTTACTGGCGTCCATCATCGTCTCACTTGCCTTGGGTATGTGGTGTCATCATACATCAACTCCATGCATCGCTTGACACACGTGACTGTACACTGATTATCTCTCGTATATAACACTTGTTGCCACCTCTCTCTCTCTCCACCACAACACTTGGTGTCCAATACCTGATTACAGTCGTCGCGTCAGAAGATGAGTGGCAAACTGTGCATTTTACTGGCGTCCATCATCGTCTCACTTGCCTTGGGTATGTGGTGTCATCATACATCAACTCCATGCATCGCTTGACACACGTGACTGTACACTGATTGTCTCTCGTATATAACACTTGTTGCCACCTCTCTCTCCACCACCACACTTGGTGTCCAATACCTGAGTACAGTCGTCGCGTCAGAAGATGAGTGGCAAACTGTGCATTTTACTGGCGTCCATCATCGTCTCACTTGCCTTGGGTATGTGGTGTCATCATACATCAACTCCATGCATCGCTTGACACACGTGACTGTACACTGATTGTCTCTCGTATATAACACTTGTTGCCATCTCTCTCTCTCTCCACCACAACACTTGGTGTCCAATACCTGAGTACAGTCGTCGCGTCAGAAGATGAGTGGCAAACTGTGCATTTTACTGGCGTCCATCATCGTCTCACTTGCCTTGGGTATGTGGTGTCATCATACATCAACTCCATGCATCGCTTGACACACGTGACTGTACACTGATTGTCTCTCGTATATAACACTTGTTGCCATCTCCCTCTCTCTCCACCACAACACTTGGTGTCCAATACCTGAGTACAGTCGTCGCGTCAGAAGATGAGTGAAGATGAGTGGCAAACTGTGCATTTTACTGGCGTCCATCATCGTCTCACTTGCCTTGGGTATGTGGTGTCATCATACATCAACTCCATGCATCGCTTGACACACGTGACTGTACACTGATTGTCTCTCGTATATAACACTTGTTGCCATCTCTCTCTCTCCACCACAACACTTGGTGTCCAATACCTGAGTACAGTCGTCGCGTCAGAAGATGAGTGGCAAACTGTGCATTTTACTGGCGTCCATCATCGTCTCACTTGCCTTGGGTATGTGGTGTCATCATACATCAACTCCATGCATCGCTTGACACACGTGACTGTACACTGATTGTCTTTCGTATATAACACTTGTTGCCACCTCTCTCTCCACCAAAACACTTGGTGTCCAATACCTGAGTACAGTCGTCGCGTCAGAAGATGAGTGGCAAACTGTGCATTTTACTGGCGTCCATCATCGTCTCACTTGCCTTGGGTATGTGGTGTCATCATACATCAACTCCATGCATCGCTTGACACACGTGACTGTACACTGATTGTCTCTCGTATATAACACTTGTTGCCACCTCTCTCTACACCACAACACTTGGTGTCCAATACCTGAGTACAGTCGTCGCGTCAGAAGACGAGTGGCAAACTGTGCATTTTACTGGCGTCCATCATCGTCTCACTTGCCTTGGGTATGTGGTGTCATCATACATCAACTCCATGCATCGCTTGACACACGTGACTGTACACTGATTGTCTCTCGTATATAGCACTTGTTGCCATCTCTCTCTCTCCACCACAACACTTGGTGTCCAATACCTGAGTACAGTCGTCGCGTCAGAAGATGAGTGGCAAACTGTGCATTTTACTGGCGTCCATCATCGTCTCACTTGCCTTGGGTATGTGGTGTCATCATACATCAACTCCATGCATCACTTGACACACGTGACCGTACACTGATTGTCTCTCGTATATAACACTTGTTGCCACCTCTCTCTCCACCACAACACTTGGTGTCCAATACCTGAGTACAGTCGTCGCGTCAGAAGATGAGTGGCAAACTGTGCATTTTACTGGCGTCCATCATCGTCTCACTTGCCTTGGGTATGTGGTGTCATCATACATCAACTCCATGCATCGCTTGACACACGTGACTGTACACTGATTGTCTCTCGTATATAGCACTTGTTGCCATCTCTCTCTCTCCACCACAACACTTGGTGTCCAATACCTGAGTACAGTCGTCGCGTCAGAAGATGAGTGGCAAACTGTGCATTTTACTGGCGTCCATCATCGTCTCACTTGCCTTGGGTATGTGGTGTCATCATACATCAACTCCATGCATCACTTGACACACGTGACCGTACACTGATTGTCTCTCGTATATAACACTTGTTGCCATCTCTCTCTCTCTCCACCACAACACTTGGTGTCCAATACCTGAGTACAGTCGTCGCGTCAGAAGATGAGTGGCAAACTGTGCATTTTACTGGCGTCCATCATCGTCTCACTTGCCTTGGGTATGTGGTGTCATCATACATCAACTCCATGCATCGCTTGACACACGTGACCGTACACTGATTGTCTCTCGTATATAACACTTGTTGCCTCCTCTCTCTCCACCACAACACTTGGTGTCCAATACCTGAGTACAGTCGTCGCGTCAGAAGATGAGTGGCAAACTGTGCATTTTACTGGCGTCCATCATCGTCTCACTTGCCTTGGGTATGTGGTGTCATCATACATCAACTCCATGCATCGCTTGACACACGTGACTGTACACTGATTGTCTCTCGTATATAACACTTGTTGCCACCTCTCTCTCTCTCCACCACAACACTTGGTGTCCAATACCTGAGTACAGTCGTCGCGTCAGAAGATGAGTGGCAAACTGTGCATTTTACTGGCGTCCATCATCGTCTCACTTGCCTTGGGTATGTGGTATCATCATACATCAACTCCATGCATCGCTTGACACACGTGACTGTACACTGATTGTCTCTCGTATATAACACTTGTTGCCATCTCTCTCTCTCTCCACCACAACACTTGGTGTCCAATACCTGAGTACAGTCGTCGCGTCAGAAGATGAGTGGCAAACTGTGCATTTTACTGGCGTCCATCATCGTCTCACTTGCCTTGGGTATGTGGTGTCATCATACATCAACTCCATGCATCGCTTGACACACGTGACTGTACACTGATTGTCTCTCGTATATAACACTTGTTGCCACCTCTCTCTCTCTCCACCACAACACTTGGTGTCCAATACCTGAGTACAGTCGTCGCGTCAGAAGATGAGTGGCAAACTGTGCATTTTACTGGCGTCCATCATCGTCTCACTTGCCTTGGGTATGTGGTGTCATCATACATCAACTCCATGCATCGCTTGACACACGTGACTGTACACTGATTGTCTCTCGTATATAACACTTGTTGCCACCTCTCTCTCCACCACAACACTTGGTGTCCAATACCTGAGTACAGTCGTCGCGTCAGAAGATGAGTGGCAAACTGTGCATTTTACTGGCGTCCATCATCGTCTCACTTGCCTTGGGTATGTGGTGTCATCATACATCAACTCCATGCATCGCTTGACACACGTGACTGTACACTGATTGTCTCTCGTATATAACACTTGTTGCCACCTCTCTCTCTCTCCACCACAACACTTGGTGTCCAATACCTGAGTACAGTCGTCGCGTCAGAAGATGAGTGGCAAACTGCATTTTACTGGCGTCCATCATCGTCTCACTTGCCTTGGGTATGTGGTGTCATCATACATCAACTCCCTGCATCGCTTGACACACGTGACTGTACACTGATTGTCTCTCGTATATAACACTTGTTGCCGTCTCTCTCTCCACCACAACACTTGGTGTCCAATACCTGAGTACAGTCGTCGCGTCAGAAGATGAGTGGCAAACTGTGCATTTTACTGGCGTCCATCATCGTCTCACTTGCCTTGGGTATGTGGTGTCATCATACATCAACTCCCTGCATCGCTTGACACACGTGACCGTACACTGATTGTCTCTCGTATATAACACTTGTTGCCACCTCTCTCTCTCTCCACCACAACACTTGGTGTCCAATACCTGAGTACAGTCGTCGCGTCAGAAGATGAGTGGCAAACTGTGCATTTTACTGGCGTCCATCATCGTCTCACTTGCCTTGGGTATGTGGTGTCATCATACATCAACTCCATGCATCGCTTGACACACTTGACTGTACACTGATTGTCTCTCGTATATAACACTTGTTGCCACCTCTCTCTCTCTCTCTCCACCACAACACTTGGTGTCCAATACCTGAGTACAGTCGTCGCGTCAGAAGATGAGTGGCAAACTGTGCATTTTACTGGCGTCCATCATCGTCTCACTTGCCTTGGGTATGTGGTGTCATCATACATCAACTCCATGCATCGCTTGACACACGTGACTGTACACTGATTGTCTCTCGTATATAGCACTTGTTGCCATCTCTCTCTCTCTCCACCACAACACTTGGTGTCCAATACCTGAGTACAGTCGTCGCGTCAGAAGATGAGTGGCAAACTGTGCATTTTACTGGCGTCCATCATCGTCTCACTTGCCTTGGGTATGTGGTGTCATCATACATCAACTCCATGCATCGCTTGACACACGTGACCGTACACTGATTGTCTCTCGTATATAACACTTGTTGCCGCCTCTCTCTCTCTCCACCACAACACTTGGTGTCCAATACCTGAGTACAGTCGTCGCGTCAGAAGATGAGTGGCAAACTGTGCATTTTACTGGCGTCCATCATCGTCTCACTTGCCTTGGGTATGTGGTGTCATCATACATCAACTCCATGCATCGCTTGACACACGTGACTGTACACTGATTGTCTCTCGTATATAGCACTTGTTGCCGTCTCTCTCTCTCTCCACCACAACACTTGGTGTCCAATACCTGAGTACAGTCGTCGCGTCAGAAGATGAGTGGCAAACTGTGCATTTTACTGGCGTCCATCATCGTCTCACTCGCCTTGGGTATGTGGTGTCATCATACATCAACTCCATGCATCGCTTGACACACGTGACTGTACACTGATTGTCTCTCGTATATAACACTTGTTGCCACCTCTCTCTCCACCACAACACTTGGTGTCCAATACCTGAGTACAGTCGTCGCGTCAGAAGATGAGTGGCAAACTGTGCATTTTACTGGCGTCCATCATCGTCTCACTTGCCTTGGGTATGTGGTGTCATCATACATCAACTCCATGCATCGCTTGACACACGTGACTGTACACTGATTGTCTCTCGTATATAACACTTGTTGCCACCTCTCTCTCCACCACAACACTTGGTGTCCAATACCTGAGTACAGTCGTCGCGTCAGAAGATGAGTGGCAAACTGTGCATTTTACTGGCGTCCATCATCGTCTCACTTGCCTTGGGTATGTGGTGTCATCATACATCAACTCCCTGCATCGCTTGACACACGTGACTGTACACTGATTGTCTCTCGTATATAACACTTGTTGCCATCTCTCTCTCTCTCCACCACAACACTTGGTGTCCAATACCTGAGTACAGTCGTCGCGTCAGAAGATGAGTGGCAAACTGTGCATTTTACTGGCGTCCATCATCGTCTCACTTGCCTTGGGTATGTGGTGTCATCATACATCAACTCCATGCATCGCTTGACACACGTGACTGTTCACTGATTGTCTCTCGTATATAACACTTGTTGCCACCTCTCTCTCTCTCTCCACCACAACACTTGGTGTCCAATACCTGAGTACAGTCGTCGCGTCAGAAGATGAGTGGCAAACTGTGCATTTTACTGGCGTCCATCATCGTCTCACTTGCCTTGGGTATGTGGTGTCATCATACATCAACTCCATGCATCGCTTGACACACGTGACTGTACACTGATTGTCTCTCGTATATAACACTTGTTGCCACCTCTCTCTCTCTCCACCACAACACTTGGTGTCCAATACCTGAGTACAGTCGTCGCGTCAGAAGATGAGTGGCAAACTGTGCATTTTACTGGCGTCCATCATCGTCTCACTTGCCTTGGGTATGTGGTGTCATCATACATCAACTCCCTGCATCGCTTGACACACGTGACTGTACACTGATTGTCTCTCGTATATAACACTTGTTGCCACCTCTCTCTCTCTCCACCACAACACTTGGTGTCCAATACCTGAGTACAGTCGTCGCGTCAGAAGATGAGTGGCAAACTGTGCATTTTACTGGCGTCCATCATCGTCTCACTTGCCTTGGGTATGTGGTGTCATCATACATCAACTCCATGCATCGCTTGACACACGTGACTGTACACTGATTGTCTCTCGTATATAGCACTTGTTGCCATCTCTCTCTCTCCACCACAACACTTGGTGTCCAATACCTGAGTACAGTCGTCGCGTCAGAAGATGAGTGGCAAACTGTGCATTTTACTGGCGTCCATCATCGTCTCACTTGCCTTGGGTATGTGGTGTCATCATACATCAACTCCATGCATCGCTTGACACACGTGACCGTACACTGATTGTCTCTCGTATATAACACTTGTTGCCGTCTCTCTCTCTCTCCACCACAACACTTGGTGTCCAATACCTGAGTACAGTCGTCGCGTCAGAAGATGAGTGGCAAACTGTGCATTTTACTGGCGTCCATCATCGTCTCACTTGCCTTGGGTATGTGGTGTCATCATACATCAACTCCCTGCATCGCTTGACACACGTGACTGTACACTGATTGTCTCTCGTATATAACACTTGTTGCCACCTCTCTCTCTCTCCACCACAACACTTGGTGTCCAATACCTGAGTACAGTCGTCGCGTCAGAAGATGAGTGGCAAACTGTGCATTTTACTGGCGTCCATCATCGTCTCACTTGCCTTGGGTATGTGGTGTCATCATACATCAACTCCATGCATCGCTTGACACACGTGACCGTACACTGATTGTCTCTCGTATATAACACTTGTTGCCACCTCTCTCTCTCTCCACCACAACACTTGGTGTCCAATACCTGAGTACAGTCGTCGCGTCAGAAGATGAGTGGCAAACTGTGCATTTTACTGGCGTCCATCATCGTCTCACTTGCCTTGGGTATGTGGTGTCATCATACATCAACTCCATGCATCGCTTGACACACGTGACTGTACACTGATTGTCTCTCGTATATAACACTTGTTGCCACCTCTCTCTCTCTCCACCACAACACTTGGTGTCCAATACCTGAGTACAGTCGTCGCGTCAGAAGATGAGTGGCAAACTGTGCATTTTACTGGCGTCCATCATCGTCTCACTTGCCTTGGGTATGTGGTGTCATCATACATCAACTCCATGCATCGCTTGACACACGTGACTCTACACTGATTGTCTCTCGTATATAACACTTGTTGCCACCTCTCTCTCTCTCCACCACAACACTTGGTGTCCAATACCTGAGTACAGTCGTCGCGTCAGAAGATGAGTGGCAAACTGTGCATTTTACTGGCGTCCATCATCGTCTCACTTGCCTTGGGTATGTGGTGTCATCATACATCAACTCCCTGCATCGCTTGACACACGTGACTGTACACTGATTGTCTCTCGTATATAACACTTGTTGCCAACTCTCTCTCTCTCCACCACAACACTTGGTGTCCAATACCTGAGTACAGTCGTCGCGTCAGAAGATGAGTGGCAAACTGTGCATTTTACTGGCGTCCATCATCGTCTCACTTGCCTTGGGTATGTGGTGTCATCATACATCAACTCCATGCATCGCTTGACACACGTGACCGTACACTGATTGTCTCTCGTATATAACACTTGTTGCCATCTCTCTCTCTCCACCACAACACTTGGTGTCCAATACCTGAGTACAGTCGTCGCGTCAGAAGATGAGTGGCAAACTGTGCATTTTACTGGCGTCCATCATCGTCTCACTTGCCTTGGGTATGTGGTGTCATCATACATCAACTCCATGCATCGCTTGACACACGTGACTGTACACTGATTGTCTCTCGTATATAACACTTGTTGCCGTCTCTCTCTCCACCACAACACTTGGTGTCCAATACCTGAGTACAGTCGTCGCGTCAGAAGATGAGTGGCAAACTGTGCATTTTACTGGCGTCCATCATCGTCTCACTTGCCTTGGGTATGTGGTGTCATCATACATCAACTCCATGCATCGCTTGACACACGTGACTGTACACTGATTGTCTCTCGTATATAACACTTGTTGCCACCTCTCTCTCTCTCTCCACCACAACACTTGGTGTCCAATACCTGAGTACAGTCGTCGCGTCAGAAGATGAGTGGCAAACTGTGCATTTTACTGGCGTCCATCATCGTCTCACTTGCCTTGGGTATGTGGTGTCATCATACATCAACTCCATGCATCGCTTGACACACGTGACTGTACACTGATTGTCTCTCGTATATAGCACTTGTTGCCACCTCTCTCTCTCTCCACCACAACACTTGGTGTCCAATACCTGAGTACAGTCGTCGCGTCAGAAGATGAGTGGCAAACTGTGCATTTTACTGGCGTCCATCATCGTCTCACTTGCCTTGGGTATGTGGTGTCATCATATATCAACTCCATGCATCGCTTGACACACGTGACTGTACACTGATTGTCTCTCGTATATAACACTTGTTGCCATCTCTCTCTCTCCACCACAACACTTGGTGTCCAATACCTGAGTACAGTCGTCGCGTCAGAAGATGAGTGGCAAACTGTGCATTTTACTGGCGTCCATCATCGTCTCACTTGCCTTGGGTATGTGGTGTCATCATACATCAACTCCATGCATCGCTTGACACACGTGACCGTACACTGATTGTCTCTCGTATATAACACTTGTTGCCACCTCTCTCTCTCTCCACCACAACACTTGGTGTCCAATACCTGAGTACAGTCGTCGCGTCAGAAGATGAGTGGCAAACTGTGCATTTTACTGGCGTCCATCATCGTCTCACTTGCCTTGGGTATGTGGTGTCATCATACATCAACTCCATGCATCGCTTGACACACGTGACTGTACACTGATTGTCTCTCGTATATAACACTTGTTGCCATCTCTCTCTCTCTCCACCACAACACTTGGTGTCCAATACCTGAGTACAGTCGTCGCGTCAGAAGATGAGTGGCAAACTGTGCATTTTACTGGCGTCCATCATCGTCTCACTTGCCTTGGGTATGTGGTGTCATCATACATCAACTCCATGCATCGCTTGACACACGTGACTATACACTGATTGTCTCTCGTATATAACACTTGTTGCCATCTCTCTCTCTCCACCACAACACTTGGTGTCCAATACCTGAGTACAGTCGTCGCGTCAGAAGATGAGTGGCAAACTGTGCATTTTACTGGCGTCCATCATCGTCTCACTTGCCTTGGGTATGTGGTGTCATCATACATCAACTCCATGCATCGCTTGACACACGTGACTGTACACTGATTGTCTCTCGTATACAACACTTGTTGCCACCTCTCTCTCCACCACAACACTTGGTGTCCAATACCTGAGTACAGTCGTCGCGTCAGAAGATGAGTGGCAAACTGTGCATTTTACTGGCGTCCATCATCGTCTCACTTGCCTTGGGTATGTGGTGTCATCATACATCAACTCCATGCATCGCTTGACACACGTGACTATACACTGATTGTCTCTCGTATATAACACTTGTTGCCATCTCTCTCTCTCCACCACAACACTTGGTGTCCAATACCTGAGTACAGTCGTCGCGTCAGAAGATGAGTGGCAAACTGTGCATTTTACTGGCGTCCACCATCGTCTCACTTGCCTTGGGTATGTGGTGTCATCATACATCAACTCCATGCATCGCTTGACACACGTGACTGTACACTGATTGTCTCTCGTATATAACACTTGTTGCCAACTCTCTCTCTCTCCACCACAACACTTGGTGTCCAATACCTGAGTACAGTCGTCGCGTCAGAAGATGAGTGGCAAACTGTGCATTTTACTGGCGTCCATCATCGTCTCACTTGCCTTGGGTATGTGGTGTCATCATACATCAACTCCATGCATCGCTTGACACACGTGACTATACACTGATTGTCTCTCGTATATAACACTTGTTGCCACCTCTCTCTCTCTCCACCACAACACTTGGTGTCCAATACCTGAGTACAGTCGTCGCGTCAGAAGATGAGTGGCAAACTGTGCATTTTACTGGCGTCCATCATCGTCTCACTTGCCTTGGGTATGTGGTGTCATCATACATCAACTCCATGCATCGCTTGACACACGTGACTGTACACTGATTGTCTCTCGTATATAGCACTTGTTGCCACCTCTCTCTCTCTCCACCACAACACTTGGTGTCCAATACCTGAGTACAGTCGTCGCGTCAGAAGATGAGTGGCAAACTGTGCATTTTACTGGCGTCCATCATCGTCTCACTTGCCTTGGGTATGTGGTGTCATCATACATCAACTCCATGCATCGCTTGACACACGTGACTGTACACTGATTGTCTCTCGTATATAGCACTTGTTGCCATCTCTCTCTCTCCACCACAACACTTGGTGTCCAATACCTGAGTACAGTCGTCGCGTCAGAAGATGAGTGGCAAACTGTGCATTTTACTGGCGTCCATCATCGTCTCACTTGCCTTGGGTATGTGGTGTCATCATACATCAACTCCATGCATCGCTTGACACACGTGACTGTACACTGATTGTCTCTCGTATATAACACTTGTTGCCGTCTCTCTCTCCACCACAACACTTGGTGTCCAATACCTGAGTACAGTCGTCGCGTCAGAAGATGAGTGGCAAACTGTGCATTTTACTGGCGTCCATCATCGTCTCACTTGCCTTGGGTATGTGGTGTCATCATACATCAACTCCATGCATCGCTTGACACACGTGACCGTACACTGATTGTCTCTCGTATATAACACTTGTTGCCGTCTCTCTCTCTCTCCACCACAACACTTGGTGTCCAATACCTGAGTACAGTCGTCGCGTCAGAAGATGAGTGGCAAACTGTGCATTTTACTGGCGTCCATCATCGTCTCACTTGCCTTGGGTATGTGGTGTCATCATACATCAACTCCATGCATCGCTTGACACACGTGACTATACACTGATTGTCTCTCGTATATAGCACTTGTTGCCATCTCTCTCTCTCCACCACAACACTTGGTGTCCAATACCTGAGTACAGTCGTCGCGTCAGAAGATGAGTGGCAAACTGTGCATTTTACTGGCGTCCATCATCGTCTCACTTGCCTTGGGTATGTGGTGTCATCATACATCAACTCCATGCATCGCTTGACACACGTGACTATACACTGATTGTCTCTCGTATATAACACTTGTTGCCACCTCTCTCTCTCTCCACCACAACACTTGGTGTCCAATACCTGAGTACAGTCGTCGCGTCAGAAGATGAGTGGCAAACTGTGCATTTTACTGGCGTCCATCATCGTCTCACTTGCCTTGGGTATGTGGTGTCATCATACATCAACTCCATGCATCGCTTGACACACGTGACTATACACTGATTGTCTCTCGTATATAGCACTTGTTGCCATCTCTCTCTCTCCACCACAACACTTGGTGTCCAATACCTGAGTACAGTCGTCGCGTCAGAAGATGAGTGGCAAACTGTGCATTTTACTGGCGTCCATCATCGTCTCACTTGCCTTGGGTATGTGGTGTCATCATACATCAACTCCATGCATCGCTTGACACACGTGACCGTACACTGATTGTCTCTCGTATATAACACTTGTTGCCGTCTCTCTCTCTCTCCACCACAACACTTGGTGTCCAATACCTGAGTACAGTCGTCGCGTCAGAAGATGAGTGGCAAACTGTGCATTTTACTGGCGTCCATCATCGTCTCACTTGCCTTGGGTATGTGGTGTCATCATACATCAACTCCATGCATCGCTTGACACACGTGACTATACACTGATTGTCTCTCGTATATAACACTTGTTGCCACCTCTCTCTCTCTCCACCACAACACTTGGTGTCCAATACCTGAGTACAGTCGTCGCGTCAGAAGATGAGTGGCAAACTGTGCATTTTACTGGCGTCCATCATCGTCTCACTTGCCTTGGGTATGTGGTGTCATCATACATCAACTCCATGCATCGCTTGACACACGTGACCGTACACTGATTGTCTCTCGTATATAACACTTGTTGCCAACTCTCTCTCCACCACAACACTTGGTGTCCAATACCTGAGTACAGTCGTCGCGTCAGAAGATGAGTGGCAAACTGTGCATTTTACTGGCGTCCATCATCGTCTCACTTGCCTTGGGTATGTGGTGTCATCATACATCAACTCCATGCATCGCTTGACACACGTGACTGTACACTGATTGTCTCTCGTATATAACACTTGTTGCCGTCTCTCTCTCCACCACAACACTTGGTGTCCAATACCTGAGTACAGTCGTCGCGTCAGAAGATGCGTGGCAAACTGTGCATTTTACTGGCGTCCATCATCGTCTCACTTGCCTTGGGTATGTGGTGTCATCATACATCAACTCCATGCATCGCTTGACACACGTGACTCTACACTGATTGTCTCTCGTATATAACACTTGTTGCCATCTCTCTCTCTCTCCACCACAACACTTGGTGTCCAATACCTGAGTACAGTCGTCGCGTCAGAAGATGAGTGGCAAACTGTGCATTTTACTGGCGTCCATCATCGTCTCACTCGCCTTGGGTATGTGGTGTCATCATACATCAACTCCATGCATCGCTTGACACACGTGACTGTACACTGATTGTCTCTCGTATATAACACTTGTTGCCACCTCTCTCTCTCTCCACCACAACACTTGGTGTCCAATACCTGAGTACAGTCGTCGCGTCAGAAGATGAGTGGCAAACTGTGCATTTTACTGGCGTCCATCATCGTCTCACTTGCCTTGGGTATGTGGTGTCATCATACATCAACTCCATGCATCGCTTGACACACGTGACTGTACACTGATTGTCTCTCGTATATAACACTTGTTGCCATCTCTCTCTCTCTCCACCACAACACTTGGTGTCCAATACCTGAGTACAGTCGTCGCGTCAGAAGATGAGTGGCAAACTGTGCATTTTACTGGCGTCCATCATCGTCTCACTTGCCTTGGGTATGTGGTGTCATCATACATCAACTCCATGCATCGCTTGACACACGTGACTGTACACTGATTGTCTCTCGTATATAACACTTGTTGCCACCTCTCTCTCCACCACAACACTTGGTGTCCAATACCTGAGTACAGTCGTCGCGTCAGAAGATGAGTGGCAAACTGTGCATTTTACTGGCGTCCATCATCGTCTCACTTGCCTTGGGTATGTGGTGTCATCATACATCAACTCCATGCATCGCTTGACACACGTGACCGTACACTGATTGTCTCTCGTATATAACACTTGTTGCCGTCTCTCTCTCCACCACAACACTTGGTGTCCAATACCTGAGTACAGTCGTCGCGTCAGAAGATGAGTGGCAAACTGTGCATTTTACTGGCGTCCATCATCGTCTCACTTGCCTTGGGTATGTGGTGTCATCATACATCAACTCCATGCATCGCTTGACACACGTGACTGTACACTGATTGTCTCTCGTATATAACACTTGTTGCCATCTCTCTCTCTCTCCACCACAACACTTGGTGTCCAATACCTGAGTACAGTCGTCGCGTCAGAAGATGAGTGGCAAACTGTGCATTTTACTGGCGTCCATCATCGTCTCACTTGCCTTGGGTATGTGGTGTCATCATACATCAACTCCATGCATCGCTTGACACACGTGACTGTACACTGATTGTCTCTCGTATATAACACTTGTTGCCACCTCTCTCTCCACCACAACACTTGGTGTCCAATACCTGAGTACAGTCGTCGCGTCAGAAGATGAGTGGCAAACTGTGCATTTTACTGGCGTCCATCATCGTCTCACTTGCCTTGGGTATGTGGTGTCATCATACATCAACTCCATGCATCGCTTGACACACGTGACTGTACACTGATTGTCTCTCGTATATAACACTTGTTGCCACCTCTCTCTCTCTCCACCACAACACTTGGTGTCCAATACCTGAGTACAGTCGTCGCGTCAGAAGATGAGTGGCAAACTGTGCATTTTACTGGCGTCCATCATCGTCTCACTTGCCTTGGGTATGTGGTGTCATCATACATCAACTCCATGCATCGCTTGACACACGTGACTGTACACTGATTGTCTCTCGTATATAACACTTGTTGCCATCTCTCTCTCTCCACCACAACACTTGGTGTCCAATACCTGAGTACAGTCGTCGCGTCAGAAGATGAGTGGCAAACTGTGCATTTTACTGGCGTCCATCATCGTCTCACTTGCCTTGGGTATGTGGTGTCATCATACATCAACTCCATGCATCGCTTGACACACGTGACCGTACACTGATTGTCTCTCGTATATATCACTTGTTGCCATCTCTCTCTCTCTCCACCACAACACTTGGTGTCCAATACCTGAGTACAGTCGTCGCGTCAGAAGATGAGTGGCAAACTGTGCATTTTACTGGCGTCCATCATCGTCTCACTTGCCTTGGGTATGTGGTGTCATCATACATCAACTCCATGCATCGCTTGACACACGTGACTGTACACTGATTGTCTCTCGTATATAACACTTGTTGCCACCTCTCTCTCTCTCCACCACAACACTTGGTGTCCAATACCTGAGTACAGTCGTCGCGTCAGAAGATGAGTGGCAAACTGTGCATTTTACTGGCGTCCATCATCGTCTCACTTGCCTTGGGTATGTGGTGTCATCATACATCAACTCCATGCATCGCTTGACACACGTGACTGTACACTGATTGTCTCTCGTATATAACACTTGTTGCCACCTCTCTCTCTCTCCACCACAACACTTGGTGTCCAATACCTGAGTACAGTCGTCGCGTCAGAAGATGAGTGGCAAACTGTGCATTTTACTGGCGTCCATCATCGTCTCACTTGCCTTGGGTATGTGGTGTCATCATACATCAACTCCATGCATCGCTTGACACACGTGACCGTACACTGATTGTCTCTCGTATATAACACTTGTTGCCACCTCTCTCTCTCTCCACCACAACACTTGGTGTCCAATACCTGAGTACAGTCGTCGCGTCAGAAGATGAGTGGCAAACTGTGCATTTTACTGGCGTCCATCATCGTCTCACTTGCCTTGGGTATGTGGTGTCATCATACATCAACTCCATGCATCGCTTGACACACGTGACTGTACACTGATTGTCTCTCGTATACAACACTTGTTAAATACATATATATATATATATATATATATATATGAAGTTATGTTGACTTGTTACCGGCACAGTAGCTGCGTGGTTTGTCCAATTGCTTCGTGTGACCCGGGTGGTGAAGGGACATATCGGACCCGGTTCGATATCCGCCACTGTCCATCTTTACAGGGGTTTTTCGTGGTTTCCCTCTGTAGTCTAGGGTAATGCCGGGATGGTTCCTACAATATAGGCAACGACCGCTTCCTTCCTACTTTTCTCTCCCTCTACCCATAAAAACCTCCTGCTCATCAACCCATCATCTCAATAATCATTCATCCGACCTCAATAGATCTTAGTAATCATTACATTGCGTCGTTAAAACCCAATAAAAAAAAAAGTTAACTTGTTCTGACGAGTTAGTTGTCCTCCGGAAGTGGAATGGAATGGAAGCTGGGTCGAGACAGGCCACATGCGGACTGATGGGTTGCTGAGCAGCGTATACTGGAATAAAGTCGACTCGGTCGTGTGACGTGCGCTTCGGGGTACTTTTCAATGGAATGCGCTCAAGCTTCAGGTCAAGTTTGGCACAACCTATTCGTCTTTATTCCGGTATACGCTCTTCCGGCGCGCGAGTGAGTTGGAGCTGATTGATTGATTCTGTTTGCCCTGTAGATGTCGGAGGCGGCCGGGCAGAGTCTTCGCTTGCGACGCGTCAGGTCAGAGTAAGTCACTTTCATCTCATATTGTAATCCAGGCCTAGCTTTCGAACCATGTTTCCACATGAGCTGACGGCAGGCGCTCTATACGCGGGCTCGTTGTTCTCTTGCTTCAGTCTCGAGTTCAACATGCATCGTGTACTAGGCGCAACCCGTAGACTAGCCCGCTGAACTTATATTCACGTGCATATTCTACACACCTTGATATCTGATTAAGGTGCATAAGTCGTAGAAGTAGTTTGTCACTTCATTGACTCTGGCATTCTACACATCTTGATGCATATACAAATACTTCATTGTTGGGCGAATATTGAATCTAGAAGGCAGTGAATCTCGGCAACCTAATTCTGTCATTATTTTCATGATTTATTTGACAAAAAAATACTGTTGTATTGATTTATTCATTCGAAACGGCTGATTGGAATTGCATACAAAATGGTGATAATTTGTAAAATCTATCATTTTATTCAGAGAAAATTTAATCTCGTTTGGAGATATTTTATTTTTCAACATTTTCCGCCCAGCCAATTCTTATGGGATTTTTAGAAACTTTTAGATGATTTTTCTCAAAATCGGTTCGACCGATTCATTCCAAAAACTATACAGTTCTAAGTTGGATGAGTTTTGGTGTACATAAAAAGTTTCATGTCGATCAATCAACCCTTGCGACCTGTGGAGCGCTTACAAAAAAAAAAAATAATAAAAATAAACACAGACAAAACCCTACTAGTCAAACGCGAAATATGCGTTGTAAGATGAGCGAGATATCCTATTAAGGTATAAAAGTCGTTGAAGTAGTTCTACCCTTGCTACTTTATCGACTCTGGTATTCTACACACCTTGATATCTGAATAAGCTATAAAAGTCGTTAAAGTAGTTCTAATCTTGCCACCTTATTGACTCTGGTAATCTACACACCTTGACGCATATAAAAAATACTTCATTGTTGGTCAACTCTTGAATCTAGAAAGCAGTGAATCTCAACAACTTAATTCTGTAACAATTTGTATGATATATTTGATGAATATTATCAGTTATTTTTATTTTTTTCTTCAAAACGACTGATCAGAATTGCTTAAAAAATCGTAATAATGTGTAAAATCCATGTTTACACATTTAGAGAAAATTTCATTCTATTTGGAGAGATTTTATTTTTCAACATTTTCTGCCCAGCCAAATCTTATGGGGTTTTTAGAAACTTTGAGATGATTTTTCTCAAAATCGGTCTGACCGATTCATTCCAAAAACTATACAGTTCTAAGTTGGATGAGTTTGCGTGTACAAAAAAGTTTCATGTTGATCAGTCAACCCTTGCGACCTGTGGAGTGCTTACAAAAAAAAAAAAAAAAAAAAAAAACACACAGACAAAGCCCTATAAGAGTGGGATGGAGACTTCGCTACGCTCATCAATAAGAGTGGGATGGAGACTTCGCTACGCTCATCTAATAAAATATCTCCAAATGGGATGAAATTGTCTCTAAATGTGTAAACATAGATTCTACACATTATCACGATTTTATATGCAATTCGAATCAGCCGTTTTGAAGAAAAAAAATAACTGATGATATTCATCGAATATCATAAAAATTGTGACAGAATTGAGTTGTCGAGATTCACTGCTTTCTAGATTCAGGAGTTGACCAACAATGAAGTATTTTTCATTTGCGTCAAGGTGTGCAAAATACCATAGTCAATGAAGTGGCAAGAGTAGAACTACTTTAACGACTATTATAGCTTATTCAGATATCAAGGTGTGCAGAATACCAGAGTCGATAAAGTAGCAAGGGTAGAACTATACTTCAAGGACTTTTATACCTTATTCAGATATCTCGCTCAACTTAGAACGCAAATTTCACGTTTGGCTAGTTATAGATATCTCAAAAATTACGGCCGTGAGAGTTTGAGGCGTGGAATACGAGCATCTGCGACCTCTTAGAGTGGCACTTGCAAGTCTTTGCAAGTGAGAAGTGAAAGTCGGCTCCGGTACCGTCGCTGATTGGTGCACGGCAAACCACGTGACCGACTCGAAAGACTCTCCGAAAGTCTTTCAGAAGTCGAGCATTGCTCTACAAGTGAAAGCGAAAAGTGCAAGCAAAACCAAAGAGTCGAACGTGATTGGTCCATTTATTTGACGTTGATTATAATACTTTCAACATTCGACTGCTATCATTGTGTTCCCTTTCTTGCTGTTTAAAGGGTTATGTGTCAATTTGAGAAGACGTATTACGGGGTATGATTCCCATGAACCATTTATTTGTATTTATTTTTTATTATTCGTATATATATATATATATATATATATTATTATTTATATATGTATATATATATATATATATATATATATATATATATATATATATATTATTATTTATATATGTATATATATATATATATATATATATATATATATATATATATATATATATATATATATTATTATTTATATATGTATATATATATATATATATATATATATATATATATATATATATATATATATATATATATATATATATATCATATATATATATATATATATATATATATATATATATATATATATATATATATATATATATATATATATACAAATATAATATATATATATATATATATATATATATATATATATATTTATATATATATATATATATATATATATATATATATATATATATATATATAAATATATATATATATATATATATATATATATATTCATGTACATATATATATATATATATATATATATATATATATATATATATATATATATATATATATATATATATATATACATATATATATATATATGTATATATATATATATATATATATATATATATCCATATATATATATATATATATATCTATCCATATATATATATATATATATATATATATATATATACTACTTTTGCAGATGATTCGACTCATCTTATTTATGGAAATAGCGATTCAATCTATGGAAAAAGTGTTTTAGCAATATCTCAAATGGCTGAATGGAGTGCCAACAATAAACTACTGTTAAATTCCAGTAAATCAGTGATCTTAAGATTTTATTCAAAGAAGGAAGATTTTAGTCCATTGTTGTATATTAATAAAAAGAGTATTGTGATGAAAGACCAAACCAATTTTTTGGGAATAACTATCGACTCACACCTGAAATGGGACAAACACATTGATAAGGTTTGTAAAAATGTAGCATCTGGTTGTTTCTTAGTGAAACGTTTAATGGAAATTTGCAATTTTGACACAGCCAAAATGGTATATCATTCTTATGTACATTCCAAAATAAAATATGGAATTGTTCTTTGGGGACATTCTTCTTATGCCAATAAACTTTTTGTAATGCAAAAAAGAGCTGTTAGGTATCTAGCCCGTGCGAGTTTTGATCCAACTACGCCTGGTGTTTTTTACAAAGATTCATGCAAACCATTATTTATTAAATTCAGAATTCTTTCCCTTCCTTGTGAATATATATACAGTGTAATTATGTATGTCATCAACAAGCAACATATGACGATACAAAATGGTGATATACATGACCATGAAACTAGGATAAAGGGAGATTTTCATACTTCTATGTACTACCAAGGTCCTAGTGGCGTAGGCATAAAATTGTTTAATAAGGTACCAGTAAATATAAAGATGTTAAAAGAACGTAAGAATTTTAATTATATTTTAAAGAAATACTTTTTAGACGAATGTTTCTATTCTGTTAATGAATTCATTAATCGTTGAAAATAATTTTCTTTGTTAGGCTTATAATAATGTTATACTCTGAAAATTACATCTGGTTTTTCTTTCTTCTACTTTTTCAAGTAAATGCATTTATGTACATTTTATACATGTATCTGACTCTGTACTGTGAATATTGTAAATTAATTATAATAATGTACAGTGAATAATTTTTATAATATTATCATTTTCTAATTGACATTGACAATATCATTATGTATGATCAATCTGTCCAATAAACATATTATTATTATTATTATTATCATTATTATTATTATATATATATATATATTTGTAATGTTATAGTTATGTCGAGAAAGATTCCTTAACTCGAATCCTTAACTTTAATATCCCATATAAATATATATATATATATATATATTATATGACTTGCTCATCTTACAATGCATTGCTCATGTCCCGATGTTTGTCTCAGCGCCGCTCGGCCTTCACGCCAGGAGCGCAGCGAGCGGTCGGCGACATCGCCCACAGGCACGTGGTGTTTTGGCGAGGAGTGGGCCAGACTGGTAAGTAGCACTGGATCATTGCTTAACAGCTGGGCGTCCAGAGCCAGCTCTCTGATGCTTCCTCTCAGGCTGTGAAAGACTGACAAACTGGGCTTTTTGACTTGGTGAAATCTATGACTATCAATGACGTAACGGGATAAGCGACATGGTATAAGTCCTATCCTTTTAACATTAGGCCGTTTTCACCATGATGGAATCAGCGCTTTCGTGTACATTTCTGAGATTCGCAATTTCAAATCAAATCGTACGTATTAGGCTCGTATTTCAGTGTATAGTACATAGTTGTATACTTGCATTGTTTCTGACCTTTCTCGTAGATGATGAGTAATTATCCAGTTATCAAATGGTGAATATAGCAGTAGGGCTCTTGACCAGGGGACTAAATGCTTTTACAGACTTATTTTAAATTTGGATTGACCAATTCAAATGAAATTTATTCCAATATTGTTTAATGCAGTTGGAAAGAGCTGGATTCACAGATTGCATTACATCTATTACTTGTATAGATCAACATATAACAATACCAGCAAATCATCATAACATTTGTGAGGCGGCATCCCTCTGATATACGCATGGTGCGAAAGGTAGTAGTAGTAGTAGTCAAGTTTATTCCTTTAACCCTCTTTCGAGGAAATCGGTACACAATTCACATATTTTACAATATAACTTATTAATAGCATTACATTTGAGTATGGCAGTAAGCCATCATTTATAATTATCAACGAATTAGTAATTCTAGTATATCAAACAAATATTACAACAAATAATGATACATTACAAGATTTCAGATTGATCGATACGGAATTGAGATAAATCAATAGATCTCGTATATGTAGACACTCTGATACATAGATATAGATAGCTAGATAATATGGATAGTCAGTTCAATTATATATTGAAAAAAAAAAAATAGAATTACCGAATATGTCAATACACAGACAAGTTGAATCAATAATTAAAAAGTATTATAAATTTACTGAAATCCAGCATCAACGAACTCTTGCACAGAATAGAAACTATTAATTGTGGAAAGGAAAGCGCCATGTTGCTTATCCCGTTATTGATAGTCATAGATTTCATCAATTGAACGCTGCAAGAATCACAGAATTATTTGGAATGGTTCCAATTATATTATTTCTGCCATTCAGCATTTTTTGTGACGTAGACTCTTCATATTTCAGTGCGATCAACTCTTGTGCTGATATTTTCCAAGATGGTTATTAGAATTATAAATATATAATATTCACTTGATTTCCGATACTTGAGTCTCCGATAATTTTGATGATAATCACTGTGGATTTTCTCCACCTGTACATGTATAATAATAATAATGATAATAATGATAATAATAGCAGTTTATTGCCTTCATTAAGATCACATATACATGATATACGACGACATATATACGTCATACTTGTGTTGAGTTTCTCTCTTTGAGAAATAACATCGTGAGAAAAAGTGGTTGTTTGCCCAATACTGAGGTATTTTTCGGAAATGTATCATGAGTAATAAAAATACGAGCATTTTTTGTCATTCTCAAGTTTCCAGTGCGCGTGTTAAAACGTGTTGAGTATACCCACTGATGAGTTCATGTGCGTGTCACTCACATAGTTTGTTAGAAACAAGTACCTATAAGAGAGGACATTCAACATTGCTGGTATGGGTCTTTCAATGTCTACCTGACGACTATACACCAATAACTAGCTTCCTTGGCGGTTCAAGTACCTTGTAGATACAAGTTCCTTGGACTTACAAGCTCCTTGGACTCACAAGTTCCTTGGACTTACAAGCCCCTTGGAGGTACAAGTTCCTTGGAGTCACAAGTGAGAAGGTGGATCTGTCACTTGTGATAAATAGTAAGAGGACGTTCAAAAAAAATCATGCCCATGGACTCGATCCCACGCCCAACGGTGACGGTTATTGATGAGCGTAGCGAAGTCTCCATCCCACTCTTATAGAGCTTTGTCTGTGTTTTTTTTTTTTTTTTTGAAGCACTCCACATGTCGCAAGGGCTGACTGATCGACATGAAACTTTTTTTGTACACGCAAACTCATCCAACTTAGAATTGTATAGTTTTTGGGATGAATCGGTCGGACCGATTTTGAGAAAAATCATCTCAAAGTTCCGAAAAACCCCATAAGATTTGGCTGGGCGGAAAATGTTGAAAAATAAAATCTCTCCAAATGGGATGAAATTTTCTCTAAATGTGTATACATGGATTTTACACATTAATGCCATTTTGTGAGTAATTCTGATCAGTCGTTTTGAAGAAAAAAAATAAAATGACTGATAATATTCATGAAATATATCATAAAAATTGTGACAGAATTAAGTTGTCGAGATTCACTGCTTTCTAGATTCAAGAGTTGACCAACAATGAAGTATTTTTTATATGCGTCAAGGTGTGTAGAATACCAGAGTCAATGAAGTGGCAAGAGTAGAACTACTTTAACAACTTTTATAGCTTATTCAGATATCAAGGTGTGTAGAATACCATAGTCGATAAAGAAGCAAATGTAGGACTGTTATTATACCTTATTCAGATATCTCGCTCATCTTACAACGCATATTTCGCGTTTGACTAGTTCACAAATGAGAAACAATAGTCTTCCAGTCTTCCTGTTAAGACTGAGCACTGATGTTCCCGTCTCTCCACCCTCTTCAACACCACACTGGCCATTCCAGCCGACTGCGAGGTGTGCACAGTGTTTCGCATGCACACACCGAACATTACGCAACGTGCTCGTGTTGTGCACAGCGCCCCGGCTCTATGCGGGTCTCCTCGGCTCACGGCGAGCCAATCTAGCGTTTGTCCCATGACGATCCGTTCAGTTGAAGTGTGACGTACAAACGTACATGTAGAGGATGATAGTAATATATATATATATGACGTTAATTAGACGAGCTTTAACGAGGATTTAATTTGACATACTGAAAAATATTGGTGTTCGTTTTTATGTTGTTTTTTTTTCATGTTTTTTTGTGGGTTCTTCACAGGTCAAGCGGCTACAGCTATCAATTTCAAACTTTTTTTCATCATGGTTTCTTATCTAACTTATATCTGTATAGTTTTGTGGCATTATCGGATATCAACTTTTTTTTTATGAATTTTAGAAATTTCAAAAATACCCATTAGAATGACACGACGAAAATAAAATTGAAAAATTTCTATTTTCAAAAGAATTGAATTTTTGTGTGGATTTGAATTACATATTTATACACATTTCTGGAAATTCTCAGCTTGATCGGGTTAGCCATTTTGAAGAAAAAACATTAAATGTGCTAAATTTGTACCACTCGAAGCCGTTTTTACCCATTTATAACTTAAATATCACTCAATTGGCAAATTTAGGCAAGAGTTTGGCAAAGAAGTCGACATACTATTACTTTCCGCTCGTCCAACAACGCGTATATAGCGTTTTCCTGGTGATAGAGAAATCCACCTCCTCGAACTGAGCAGACCCTTCAGCAGATAATTCCTTTCAAAGTGAATCTGTAACCTATTTGAATGAGTACACCAATCGACTGAGAGTTCAGACAAAAGATATGCTCCCAGACGTTCAGAAACTCGTCCACTTCATCACCACTCCCTTCTAGCCCCTCACCATGTAGCCAACAGTAGCCTCATTAGAGTCTTTTCAATATTTACTGATTAGGAATTTAATTCAAGTGGGAAAAAACGGAAAAGAGTCAAGTAGCCGGTACAAAAACGGATAATTAAATTGATGATATTAATTGAATATTCGAAAAATGTATACAATATGGAATATAAAATCAAGATATATAATTATATGATGGGAGTGAGTACTGGGATAGTTTATTCAGAACAGGCCACGACCGCTTCCTTATCAATATCCAAGAAAACTAGAGATAATAGCTATGACTATCAATAACGTAACGGGATAAGCAACATGGCGCTTTCCTTTCGCACCATGCGTATATCAAAGAGATGCCGCCTCACAAATGTTATGATGATTAGCTGGTATTATTGTGTGTTGATCTATACAAGTAATAGATGTAATGCAATCTGTGAATCCAGCTCTTTCCAACTGCATTAAACAATATTGGAATGAATTCCATTTGCATTGGCCAATCTGGATTTAAAATACGTCTGTAAAAGCATTTAGTCCCCTAGTCAAGAGCCCTACTGCTATATTCACCATTTGATAACTGGATAATTACTCATCATCTACGAGAAAGATCAGAAACAATGCAAGTATACAACTATGTACTATACATTGAAATACGAGCCTGATACGTACGATTTGATTTGGAATTACGAATCTCAGAAATGTACACGAAAGCGCTGATTCCATCATTGTGAAAACGGACTAATGTTAAAAGGATAGGACTTACGCCATGTTGCTTATCCCGTTACGTTATTGATAGTCATAGATAATAGCCTGTCATCTCGTTCATCACCACACCAGTGAGTGCATGATTGCTCTGTTCGCAGTTGGGATCTTGCCTCCAGCACCCGAGCCGGCGCCCAGGCCCAATCCTGTCAACGTCATCGTCAACGTCCCAAGTAGGTTCCTAGGGCTAGTCCTAGGGCGACCTAGCGGGCAGCCGGGAGACACGGCACCAACACCGGCGCCAAAAGCAAGTGGCTCTAGCCCTTTACTTCAGGCAGGACAATTCACGAGCAATTCACAAAACAGAAACAATTCACAAACACAACAACTATTCGAAGTTGTTGAGATTCCTTCAAATTTGCTAATACGGCCATAGTAAGTGTGTGAGAGTTGAATGGAAGGCAAGGTTATTAGACGAGCTTTAGCGAGGATTCAATTCGACACACTGAAAAAAATTGATGTTCGTTTTTATGTTTTTTTTTTTTTTTTTTTTTTTGTCGGTTCTCTACAGGTCAAACGGCTACAGCTATCAACTCCAAACATTTTTTCGTCATGGTTCCTCATCCAACTTAGATCTGTATAGTTTTGTGGTATTATCGGATGTCGACTTTTTTTTTTATGAATTTTAGACATTTCAAAAATACCCGTCAGAATAACACGGCGGAAAAAAAATTCTTATTTTCCCCCAAAAATTCAATTTCGCGTGAAGTTGGGTTACATTCTGATACACATTTCTGAGAACTTTCAGCTTGATCGGGTGAGTCATTTTGAAGAAAAACCATAAAATGTGCTGAATTGGTACCACTCGAAGCAGTTTTCACCCATTTATAACTTAAATGTCACCCAATTGGCGAATGTAGGCAAAAGTTTGGCCATACAAGTCGACATACTATTACTATCCGCTCGTCTAACAACGCATATATGGCGTTTTCCTAGTTTATTCCAACATGGATGACCACCCACTTTCGGTATACCTTTAGTTTCTCTATTTACAATCTTTTTCGTGAGCTCATTTATTCTTACACCTTCTCACGCTGAATCGCGGCAGGCAATCGGGACCTTTGGCTCTGAACTGACCGCAAGGAACCACAGATACCGTCCATGTTATCAGTATGGGAGTCGGTACATCTGATAAGAGTCTGTTGGTATCACTACATCGTGTCGTGTCGTGGTGTTGTGTTGGTAGTACGAGGCTGTACGAGCTTGATGGCAAGACGTTCCTCGCGTGTCAGATCGAGGATTATAGCTGTCTACGATGGATACGCAACTGTGACGTCACTCACGTTAGTTCTAATGCAGAGCGATTTTTGGAACAGTGTAAGAGATATGGTGGCGCCTCGCCGCGGCACTGCAAGGTACTTACATGAAATCAAGATGGAAGACAAACACAACTGGGATCGAAGTTTTTTTTAATGTACTTCATAATTCGTTTTCATATTAATCCAAAATCCGAGTTATATCATGAATGAGATTATTGTTTTCTCCCATGTTCACTGGTGAGCACTATCATGTTTTTATCATGCAATGAGTCATTTTCTCCATCTATGTACAGTTTAAAAGCTGCGTAGTTATGCCTAGGCCACGTGCTCCAAACAAAAAAACTGTGTCAGCTACTGGTTATTTCATGTTTTATACATGGATAGCGTAAGAACCACTTATATGACACTCATCGTTGGACATGTAATGCAACATAGAATAGGACTATGCACTTTCTATGCGTTGATATAACTTTCTCCTAATTGTTTCTCTCTTTCAAAAGATCGCAATTTTGACAGTGACAGCCATCGCTCGTCTATGAGTGCCTCTACCGCGCTCTTCGATTTCTATTTTGATGCGATAGGTCGACCGTGATTCGATACGCGGTATTCCTTTCTTACACAGTTCCCAAGTAACCTTGAACGCAGTCGCGCATCCATCGTGGATAGCTATAATCCTAGGTAAGATGAACAAAGATTCCTCACCATGTGCGCATGACTCACGTGCACTGTTTGCACATCGTTAGTTTGGGAAATAACATATATTCAGAATACCAACCGGCGCCAGACTTACATATTGTTAAATATTCAACTTTGATATCTGATCTACATATTTGTATATACGTTATACTGGGTTGATGTGTGTTGTAGATTGAAGTGACCACCAGCCCTAGCTCTACTGTAACAAGCACTCGTAGTGAGCAATTAGTAAGTATCGATTATGAAGCCCAAACCTTGTATACATCATCGAACATTCACAGAAACCTTTTCCAAAGCTTTATTTGTCTCCGTTTTCCTACGGTGGTGTTACTACGAGTAGCACTCCATTACATACCGGTAGTCTACCGTGTTATATGGTGTTCAGGGGCGGATACAGGGGGGGGGGGGAGGGGGGCGTATTCTATGAATCAAATTAATGACATTTTATTCATAGTACTGGATAAAGTGAATGTTTGTATATTCAAATATCACTGTTATTGAAAGATGAATTGATTCAGCGTTTTATTTGCTTGGAACAGCCATTTTGAAGAATTAGTCTTGTTAAAATCCTTGTATTTCAGAATTTTTTTGTGGTTCCTAAAACACGTGTAATCGGATTAGAAAAAAAAAAATTCAAAAATTTCCCTGCGGGGCATGGCTCCTCCCTCCTTGCATTCTCCATTGATATGCACACACAGAGATTGGTGTGAGTAATAGTGTTGTAACCAATTGACCAAACGAACGATCACTTGTTAGACGAGCTTTAGCGAGGATTCAATTTGACATACTGAAAAAAATTGGTGTTCGCTGTTATGTTTTTTTTGTTTGTTTTTTTTATGTTTTTTTGTCGGTTCTCCACAGGTCAAACGGCTACAGCTATCAATTTCAAACTTTTTTCATCATGGTTCCTTATCCAACTTGGATCTGTATAGTTTTGTGGCATTATCGGATATCAACTTTTTTTTTATGAATTTTAGAAATTTCGAAAATACCCGTTTGAATAACACGGCGGAAAAAATAAAAATATTTTCTTTTCAAAAAAATGAAATTTTGTGTGGAGTTGAATCACATCGTGATACACATTTCTGGAATCTCTCAGCTTGATCGGGTCAGCAATTCTGAAAAAAAAACATGAAATGTGCTGAATTGGTACCACTCGAAGCTGTTTTTACCCATTTATAACTAAAATGTTACCCAATTGGCGAATTCAGGCAAAAGTTTGGCAATGAAGTCGACATACTATTACTATCCGTTCGTCCAACAACGCGTATATAGCGTCTTCCTAGTATTTTCACAACCAGACCTGAAGAATGTATTTGTTGGGTGCTGCAACACAAGCAATATTCCAAACAAGCTGGGATCAGCTGATATCGTGAAATTCTGTAAATTCAAACTGAAATAATTTTCAAAATCATATTCGTTATTTCAGGATGAACAGAGTACGACTGCCACGAGCACAAGTGGGCCCACGCCCACCACTGCAACAGTAAGTACAGCCCCAGCCTCTTCTTCTTCCACATCTCTCACGAGATCTCTCCCGATATACTTTATCCTATGACTATCAATAACGTAACGGGATAAGCAACATGGCGTAAGTCCTATCCTTTTAACATTAGGCCGTTTTCACCATGATGGAATCAGCGCTTTCGTGTACATTTCTGAGATCCGCAATTTCAAATCAAATCGTACGTATTAGGCTCGTATTCCAATGTATAGTACATATATATGTATATGTATATACTTGCATTGTTTCTGACATTTCTCGTAGATGATTAGTAATTATCCAGTTATCAAATGGTGAATATAGCAGTAGGGCTCTTGACTGGGGGACTAAATGCTTTTACAGACGTATTTTAAGTTCAGATTGGCCAATTCAAATGAAATGTATCCCAATATTGCTCAATGCAGTTGGAAAGAGCTGGATTCACAGATTGCATTACATCTATTACTTGTATAGATCAACATACAACAATACCAGCAAATCATCATAACATTTGTGAGGCGGCATCCCTTTGATATACGCATGGTGCGAAAGGAAAGCGCCATGTTGCTTATCCAGTTACGTTATTGATAGTCATAGATTGCATTACATCTATTACTTGTATAGATCAACATACAATAATACCAGGAAATCATCATAACATTTGTGAGGCGGCATCCCTTTGATGTACGCATGGTGCGAAAGGAAAGCGCCATATTGCTTATCCGGTTACGTTATCGATAGTCATGGATGCTAGTAACGTGGACGGTATAAGTGATTATAATACAACCGTTTGAAGATGTAACAAATGATGAACGAAACTATGTGTACCGTTCTAGGGTGATGGCAGTACTAGCACGAGCACGAGTACTATCACCAGTACTAGCACCAGTACTAGCACCAGTACTAGCACCAGTACTAGCACGAGCACGAGCACTTCTACACAAGATGAAACCAGCACTGAAAACGAACCAAAAGTGAGTACCAATGTAAAGTTTAATCTCCTATTATTCTACAACTGGCAATTTTCTGCCTCTATCAATATTTCAAATATATAATTGTATTATCTTATTTTCATCACACCATATCCTTCAGTATTCACTCGTACCTTTTTATTAGACGAGCTTCAGCGAGGATTCAATTTGACATTCTTAAAAAAATTGGTGTTCATTTTAATGTTTTTTTTGTTTGTTTTTTTCATGTTTTTTTGTCGGTTCTCCACAGGTCAAACGGCTACCGCTATCAACTTCAAACTTTTTTTCATCATGCTTCCTCATCTAGCTCAGATCTGTAGAGTTTTGTGGCATTATCGGATGGTAATTTTTTTTATGAATTTTCGAAATTTCGAAAGAAAAGTTAGAATAACACGACGGAAAAAAAAATTAAAATATTTTTATTTTCGAAAAAGATGAATTTTTGTGTGGAGTTGAATTACATTCTAATTCATATTTCTGGAAATTATCAGCTTGATCGGCTCAGCCATTTTTAAGAAAAAACAAAATGTGCTAAATTTTTACCACTCGAAGCAGTTTTTACCCATTTATTAGACGAGCTTTAGCGAGGATTCAAGATGGACAACTGTAATTTTCACCAAAGTTTTCTTTACAAATCTCATTTTTTCAAATGAAAACACTCACCTGAATGTTCTTTGTAAATTCACCAATGAACCGTTTGGAAATATCCTAGTTCACAAGACGCAGAATTCTATAGGCTTTCTTTTATCAAAAAATTCAAGTTGATAGCTCAATTTGAAGTAATATTTTTCATGTTTGAAAATTTGTAATGCGTACGAAAATCTAGTTTCGAGATATGAGCATATAAAGTTGGGCACGAGTTTTAAAAAAATATTTATTCCAGCTTTTTTTTTTTCAATAACATCGAAACTTGATACAAAATCATTGTTCCCCGATTAAGGCTATGAATGAGAAGTATGATCGTTCGGACGGGACACCACAAGGGCGATCTTACCCCCCCCCCCCACACACACAAAAAAATAGCTTTTTCAAATTTGAAATCTATAGAACGGTACAAAATGAATGATACAATTATTATTTATGGAATAAGTAGAAGGAATATAGCAAATATAAATACAGGTGAACGAAGAGAAGACAACAAAGAATATTTAGATAATAAAATATGAAAATAGTTTTTTTTCTAAATACATGGTTGCAACGTATGGTAGTACCTTTTAACCTAGATACCGTCTGCAGAAAATGGAAGTTATAGGGTTAGTGGTAGGGGCTCGAGGCACAATTCACAATTTCTTTGTAAAATTTTGTAGAAAATTCAGACTAAACAACAAATTTATTTATAGCATAGTTTTACTCGCCCTTCGAGGATCCCTACAAATTTTACGACATCATCTTTATAGTCTTCAGCTTTGATTTCCAATTTTGTTTACATTGCATACTATTTTTCTTTTTTTCCCCTTTTTAATTTTTGTATGATTTAGTTATCGTCATTTAATTGTTTCTTTTCTCTACATTTTATTATTCAAACCCAGTCAAATTAATTTTATTTTGTTATTTTCTAAAATGTTGTTATCGATAATTTTTTTTTATATTTTAATTCATTGATTTTTATTCTGTGTTTTTGCAATCTTATAATGTAAGACAGAGTCTGAATATTGATACATATATATATCATAATAGAACGTGATTGAAAACAGTGGTTGCTCAATAATATAAGTTGATTATGTTATTGAATCTCTCCCCTTTCATGTATTGAATTTGTCTTCCCTGGAATATAATCCATGTTTCAATTTTGTTTTTGATATTCCTGTTTTTCATAAGCAGTTTTTTCTGAAAATTGGTGTGATTTTCTTTTTTTATCATTTGTTAGACGAGCTTTGGCGAGGATTCAATTTGACATACTGAAAAAAATTGGTGTTCGTTTTTGTTTTTTTGCTGTTTGTTTTCATGTTTTTTTGTCGGTTCTCCACAGGTCAAATGGCTACGGAACTTCAAACTTTTTTTCATCATGGTTCCTTATCTAACTTAGATCTGTATAGTTTTGTGGCATTACGAATGTTGACTTTTTTTTTTAAGAATTTTAGAAATTTCAAAAATACCCATTAGAATAACACGGCGGAAAAAAGGAAATACTCTTATTGAAAAAAAAATGAAATTCTGCGTGAAGTTGGGTTACATTTTGATACACATTTCTGAAAACTTTCAGTTCGATCGGGTCAGCCATTTTGAAGAAAAACATGGAATGTGCTAAATTTGTACCACTCGAAGCAGTTTTTACCAATTTCTGAATTAAATATCACCCAACTGGCTAAAATGTAGGCAAAAGTTTGGCCTTAAAAGTCGACATACTATTACTATACGCTCGTCTAACAACGCAAATATGCCGTTTTCCTAGTAGCAATCAATTACGATTTTTTTCATCAATAACCTGAAAGTTGCGATTAAGCATAGATGCGAGCTATGAATGACAATGCGACGCCTAATGAGTGTATTTTCAATCAACTAATGCAGCACCATGGAAGTGTATTGTTGATACTAGGAAAACGCTATATACGCGTTGTTAGACGAGCGGAAAGTAATAGTATGTCGACTTGTTTGCCAAACTTTTGCCTAAATTCGCCAATTGGCTGACATTTAAGTTATAAATGGGAGAAAACGGCTTCGAGTGGTACCAATTTGAGCACATTTCATGTTTTTTCTTCAAAGTGTCTGACTGGATCAAGCTGAGAATTGCCAGAAATGTGTAAATTTCAAAATTCACAAAATTAAAATAAACTTAAATTAAAAAAATTAAAATAAATAAACACAAAATTTCACTTCTTTTGAAAATAATTTTTTTTCCGCCACCCAAATAGATGGGTATTTTTGAAATTTCTAGAAATCATTAAAATGAAAGTTACTACCCGATAATGCCACAAAACTATACAGATTTAAGTTAGATGAGAAACCATGATGAAAAAAAGTTAGAAGTTGATAGTTGTAGCCGTTTGACCTGTGGAGAACCGACATAAAAACATGAAAGAAAAAAAAAACATTAAAACGAACACCAAATTTTTTCTGTATGTCAAATTGAATCCTCGCTACAGATCGTCTAAAGAATCCTCCCCTCCCCACCCCCACACAAAAAAATTAAATAGAAATTGTTCCGTTATATCCGCGTATCATCAAAATAATTAGGAACGCTCGAGACGTGGAGAAATTCCACAAACCCGATTCAAACTTGCCATAGTTGAATGTTCAAACTATTGCGCACTAGAGAAAAAAAATATGAAAAATTGTTACAACATTTTATAGTATTTTGAATGAATCTGTCGCAATGGCAGTACAATTATCAACAGTAGTATTTTCAGTTTCTAGATATATGAATAGCCCTAATGATATTGTCAAAATTATCACAATTGACGTGGAAACGTCTATAAAATCAGCATGAAGCTAATTGTAACAGATATAACGTACCTCCGACTTGGAGCGCGCGAGAGAGAGAGATAGAGAGATAGAGAGAGAGAGAGAGAGAGAGAGAGAGAGAGAGAGAGAGAGAGAGAGAGAGAGAGAGAGAGAGAGAGAGAGAGAGAGAGAGAGAGAGAGAGAGAGAGAGAGAGAGAGAGAGAGAGAGAGAGAGAGAGAGAGAGATAAAGAGAGAGAGAGTGAGAGAGAGAGAGAGAGAGAGAGAGAAAGAGAGAGAGAGAGAGAGAGAGAGAGATAAAGAGAGAGAGAGTGAGAGAGAGAAAGAGAGAGAGAAAGAGAGAGAAACAGAGAGAGGGAGAGAGAGAGAGAGAGAGAGAGAAAGAGAGAGAGAGAGAAAGAGAGAGAGAAACAGAGAGAGAGAGAGAAACAGAGAGAGAGAGAGAAACAGAGAGAGGGAGAAAGAGAGAGAGAAACAGAGAGAGGGAGAGAGAGATAGAGAGAGAGAGAGAGAGAGAGAGAGAGAGAGAGAGAGAGAGAGAGAGAGAGAGAGAGAGAGAGAGAGAGAGAGAGAGAGAGAGAGAGAGAGAGAGAGAGAGAGAGAGAAAGAGAGAGAGAGAAAGAGAGAGAGAAACAGAGAGAGGGAGAGAGAGAGAGAGAGAGAGAAAGAGAGAGAGAGAGAAAGAGAGAGAGAGAAAGAGAGAGAGAAACAGAGAGAGGGAGAGAGAGAGAGAGAGAGAGAGAGAGAGAGAGATAGAGAGAGAGAGAGAGAGAGAGAGAGAGAGAGAGAAAGAGACTGCGGGCACGCGAATAATCAGCCAATACAACATGGCCACGTTCATCTCACCTTCAATGACCTTGAAAGTGGAGCTACACAGTGACTGGGGCCACACAGGGCAATAGCCTCACCCATGTTCTCACACGCCCAGAAGTATCCTCGTCACTCATATGCAGTCTCTGAGCACAAACCAAGTGATTTGTTCATTCTCTGTTACAGAACCACGAAACTACGACTACCCCAAGTGATATTACGAAGGTACGTGTTATCAATCAATCAATCAATCAATGTATTCTCAATCAATAGGAATATTCTGATCTGTCAATCACCCGACTGAAGAATTGGGGATCACATATCAAGATAGGTGGCACATTGATCCCACTTTGGATGAGTATTTCTGTATTCACGACTCCACGTGTACGTAGACGATACGAAGAGGGTCAGAGCACCTATCTGTCGGTCTGCCTATCTGTCGGCGTTCGATCCATACAGGGTGGGAAAGGGATGATAAGGGATGTAGAAAGGGTGCAGAGGATAGCAGTCAGAAGGGTTACACGTAGGGTTGGAAGGTGGAGGTGGGTAGATAATGAAAGGCGAGAAAGAGTAAGAATATTAGAGGATGATGCACGACTTGGGCTGGCAGGATTTGGAAAAATTGAGAAAGTTTGATCGTATATGTATTTTTTTCAGGGCAATTGAAGGAGAAGGGTGTTGAGGGAGTTGAATAGGTTGATTGGAAGGAATGAGTCAGGGTATGGGGGTAGGTGGAGTCATGATAGAGGGGTAGTTATAAAGGGTGCTGTAGATTAGATGTGGGCAAATTTTCTTTCTCAAATAGGACAGGTTGGGACTGGAATGAGCTCAGTAGAAGTGTATTTGAGGGGGATGACAAAGGGGTGAAGCGATACAGTAAGAAGGTTAGGGAGGCGGTCAAACAGTCGTCACCAAGGATAGGGAACTTGCCACCATGCATTTAAGCGCAACTGAGAGTGTTATAATAACTAGGAAAACGCGTTATGAGTTTCCGCTTTGATGGATGAGCTGGAAAAATATATCAAGATATCTTCGGATTGGTCATATATATATCCATCTTGAGATCCAAACAATTACATCACTGCCCTCGCATTTCCAAATTGATTTCCATGATAATGAAGAAGGCTTTGTTTCAAACGTTTTCAATTAAATGGTGACACCTGTTGCCTGGATTCAATTGGTATTAAGAGCTTTGAGTGATTTAATTTAAATAAATTAGATTATACATTTTTTCACATCTAAATGACTGATCCAATTCGATTGAAAGTTTGGAATAATGTGTATAATTATCATATTAAAATTCCCTGAGAATTTGAATTCTTTTGAAAAAAATATTTTTCACGGATTTTTTCCCACCGTGGGATTTTTGAAAACTTTGAAATGAGTTTTCTCCGAAGTGGTTCAACCGATTGCACTTCAAAACTCTACAGTATCGAATTAGATAAGTAAACTTTTGAATGCCAAGTTTCAACTGATTTCGAATTTTCGTTTAACCTGTGGAGCGCGAAGAAAAAAAAAATTAGATAAAAAAATAAAAAAACTCACTTTTTTATCGGGTATGGTGAAATTGAGTCTTCGCTTCGCTCATCCAATACAAAATAATACTAATAATCCTTCCCTTCCACTTCACCCTTACTAACAAGAAAACACTGTCAAAGAACTGCAGGAATCGGAAATCAACCAAGGTCGTTTCTATTGTATGGAGGAAGACGTGACTGAAAGGAAGGAACAGAAATAAGGGTTGAAATAAGGGTGGTCAGGGATTAGGGCTCATCACACACATACGATATGTCAATATATTTTATTTCTGTTGTGCAGGACGGCAATAGCCCCACCAGCCCACGTGATACCGCAGAGGTGAGTGGCATAACGTCTACCCAATCAGTGTTCTCAGTCAGTTCATCTCTCATTAGACTAGCTTTAGCGAGGATTCAATTTGACATACTGAAAAAAATTGGTGTTCGTTTTTATGTTTTTTTTTTTGTCGGTTCTCCACAGATCAAACGGCTACAGCTATCAATTTCAAACTTTTTTTCATCATGGTTCCTTATCGAACTTAGATCTGTATAGTTTTGTGGCATTATCGGATATCAACTTTTTTTTTATGAATTCTAGAAATTTCAAAAATACCCATTTGAATAACACGGCGGAAAAAAAATTGAAAAAATGTTATTTGAAAAAAAACTGACATTTTGTGTGAAGTTGAATAACATTTTGATACATATTTTTGGAAATTCTCAGCCTGATCGAGTCAGCTATTTTGAAGAAAAAACATGAAATGTGCTAAATTGGTACCACTCGAAGCCGTTTTTACCCATTTATAACTAAAATGTTACCCAATTGGCGAATTTAGGCAAAAGTTTGGCAATGGAGTCGACATACTATTACTTTCCGCTCGTCTAACAACGCGTATATAGCGTTTTCCTAGTTTCTAGCAATACGAGAAATAATAGAACATTTCCTCTTTTTGTCACAGGACGACGAGAGTACCACAGCGGCAAGTTCCACTCAACAGGTATAAACAAAACGTTTACTTCAAGTCTGCGGTGAATTGTTACTTCTATCATTATCAGGCCCATACATGGAGACTCAATTTCCTGTCTTGACTGCATAACAGTAATGTTATTATTCATTCTCTCCGTGGGGTTGGTAAATCGCCCTTGTGGTGCCCCGGCCGAACGACCCTATCTTTCCTCCATGGACTCAATTAACAATGATTCTGTGTCGAGTTTCTATCTTGATATAAAAAATAAAAATTCTGAAGCAAGCTTATATTTTAATGAGTGCAGTTCAATTAAAACTCCATCCCACTCTCATAGTCATAGAGCTTTGTCTGTGTTTTGTTTGTTTGTGGGCACTCCACAGGTCGCAGGGGTTGACAGATCAACATGAAACTCTTTCTGTACACTCAAACTCATCCAACTTAGAACTGTGTAGTTTTTGGAATGAATCGGTTGGACCAATTTTGAGAAATATCATCGCAAAGTTTCTGAAAACCCCATAAGATTAGGCTGGACAAGAAAATTTGATGAATAAAATCTCTCCAAAAGAAATAAACTTCTCTCTGAATGTGTACACATTCCATTTTGTATACTATTTTGTAAGCAATTCGAACCAGCCGTTTTGAAGAAAAAATTCAATGGACTGTTTTTATTCATCAAATATATGAAAATGATGAGCTTCTGTCAAGTGACGTCACCAATTATTGAAAGAGACTGTCAACAATGTACTCCATGCAGTTGGAATTGACCAATCAGAATATTTGGTGGTCCACCAGTTCGCTCTATTGCTATGGTGACGATTGTTTGTCATTTGTTACGTGACTGCCAAGAACCACTGCTTTCTAGATTCGGTATTTGCCCAACAATGAAGTATTTTTTATATACGTCAAGGTGTGTACAGAATACCAGAGTCAATAAAGTAGCAAGGGTAGAACTACTTTAACGACTTTTATAGCTTATTCAGATATCAAGGTGTGTAGAATACCAGAGTCAATAAAGTAGCAAGGATAGAACTACTTCAAGGACTTGTATACCTTATTCAGATGATTCGCTCATCTTACAACGCATATTTCGCGTTTGCCTTGTAATATATTATCATCAGCACTTGTTTGAAAACGAAAATTCAAACCTATTGTTATGAAAGAGGGTGATGAAATGACCATGCCCCACAAGAAAAGTAATGAAGAAAGAAAAGACAATTTTTGGCTTACAATGTCCCCTTAAAATGTCTTCTTCTGTTTCAGGATGATGAGAGTATCACTTCTCCGAGTGACACTTCAAAGGTAAACAAAACGTTTCCGTCAAGCCTTCACGTTCATCAACTAGCTCTATCATAGGCCTATGAATATAACACATGCTATATCTTTCATTACAGGAAGGTGAGAACACCGACTCCACGCCTGACGTGATACAGGTGAGTGTCACGTGAGATGTACCAACATTCTATTGGGGACCTCCCTCTTCGCGTGTCCCTCCTTGGCCACACACAGGCTTCGGCTTATGTTCATTTCAATGCTTAATAATACAAAATGACTAGCAAAATGGTTTCTTATGAATATAACGTACCATTTAATAAATTTAAGCAATTTTTTCATTCAACCATTTATAAGCAGTTAATTAGACGAGCTTTAGCGAGGATTCAATTTGACATACTGAAAAAAATTGGTGTTCGTTTTCATGTTTTTTTTTCGGTTCTCCACAAGTCAAACGGCTACAGCTATCAACTTCAAACTTTTTTTCATTATGGTTCCTCATCCAACTTGGATTTGTATAGTTTTGTGGCAATATCGGATATCAACTTTTTCTTTCATGAATTTTAGAAATTTAAAAAAAAAACATTAGAATAACACGAAGGGAAAAGAAGAAAACTTTTTTATTTAAAAAAAAAATGAAATTCTGCGTGAAGTTGGGTTTCAGTTTGATACACATTTCTGGAATTTTCAGCTTGATCGGGTCAGCCATTTTGGAGAAAAACCATAAAATGTGCTAAATTGGTACCACTCGAAGTAGTTTTCACCCATTTCTGAATTAAATGTCACCCAATTGGCGAATGTAGGCAAAAGTTTGGCAAAGAAGTCGACATACTATTACTATCCGCCCGTCTAACAACGCATATATGACGTTTTCCTAGTTTAAGTTATTATTATTATTTGAGCTAATCAACCATGAAACAGTCAATGATGAGTACGTTTGTTATTATGTCTGATGATATTCAAGTATTCACGTCCTGTAGGCCTATTTACCTGAAAAACATCAGATAACAAGCAAACAAATATACAAACATACTCAAGTCACCAGCAATTATCCAAACTATTGGCGGTATGGCGGAAACTGATCTGAAACACTCAATCGAGTGTTCTTTCAATATGCTACTGTCAAGTGACGTCACCCATTGTTGAAAGAGAGAGAGACAACAATGTCCACCAGTTGGAATTGACCAATTGGAATATTTGGTAGCCCACCAGTTCCCTGTATTGCTATGGTAACGATTGTTTGTCATTTGTTAAGTGACAGAAGCCTATATTACATCCTTTTACATATTCCGTTTGACAACATTGTTGAAAACACCTCAGCTGTTTATTATCATTGTTAGTTGAACAATAATGGCTGAAAGTGGGTGACTTTGGTTGCCAACGTATAGGCGACGAAAAGCAAGGTGGCTATAGTGGGATATTGACTTGGTGGTGAGTTATGTCCCAACGTGATCTCAAAAACGGACTTCTAACACTGAAACGGAAGAGTTTTGTCGCCAACAGTTCATCGACTTGTTTCAGTTACGCGTGTTCAAGAAAAAATATTTTCAAAAAATGGATTTCGACGTCAGTTTTGATAGCACTTCTGAGTCTATGGATCAATACACTCTTATTTTCAACAATGGCTATTATTGGACGAGCGTGGCGTAGATTCCCATATTATCCATTCCATATACCGAAAGAATGTACCTTTCATTTTCATGTTTTATTTCATCATTTTTTCTTCTTAATTTTGTCTATGACTATCAATAACGTAGCGGAATAAGCAACACGGCATAAGTCCTATCCTTTTAACATTGGGCCGTTTTCACCATGATGGAATCAGCGCTTTCGTGTACATTTCTGAGATTCGCAATTTCGAATCAAATCGTACGTATTAGGTTCGTATTTCAATGTATAGTACATAGTTGTATACTTGCATTGTCTCTGATCTTTCTCGTAGATGATGAGTAATTATCCAGTTATCAAATAGTGAATATAGCAGTAGGGCTCTTGACTGGGGGACTAAATGCTTTCACAGACGTATTTTAAATTTAGATTGACCAATTCGAATGAAATTTATCCTGATATTGTTTAATGCAGTTGGAAAGCGCTGGATTCACAGATTGCATTACATCCATTACTTGTGTTGATCAACATACAACAATACCAGCAAATCATCTTAACATTTGTGAGGCGGCATCCCTTTGATATACGCATGGTGCGAGAGGAAAGCGCCATGTTGCTTATCCCGTTACGTTGTTGATGGTCATAGATATTGTGGAGAGAAAGATACTACTTGAAACTTCTTCTGCATTTTGGTGTCACACCACAAAAGGTTGGTATTGTTTTTAGAAAAATCGGTTGAACTGTTTTTTTCCGGAAAAATCGGAAAGTTTGGAAAACCCCTGTAAGATTGACCCAGAGGGTTCAACATTCGAGAAACCAAAAATAGTCACTGAATATGGATAAAAGTGGGCTCCATACGACACATTCCCAGTGATTCTTACAACAATCGGATGGGAAATAACGAAGAAAACGCATTTGAAATACATTTTTTTTACATCAATCAAAGCTATTTTAAGAAACCAATTAGGAATAAGCAACAAGTGCCACCAATTGATTGAACCTCTGAAGTAATTCAAGGTCTTTAGATGTAGTTTCATCTGAGAGAATATTCTCAATTCTATATTTATTTATACACTTCTAAGCTCATCGCACAACGCATAGACCCTATCCTGCGTTTTGCTTTTTTTTTTTTTAATAACATCGAAACTTGAAATCATTGTTTTTCGATTAAGGCTATGGATGAAAGATATAGGATCGTTTGGACAGGGCAATACAAGGGTGATCTTACCACCCCAGTTTTTAGTTCCCAGTATATATATATCATCATCCATCGATATATCAAGATGGAAACATTGTTTGAATCTGGCACTGCACCAAACAAAAGTGTAACGAACGCCCAAGGATACACTTAGTTCATCATTCATGAAAATATACTAGGCAAACGCGTTATGTGTTGCCGCGTTGATGGATGAGCTGGAACATATCGACTTATCTTTGGATTGGTTATTATATATTTATATATATATATATATATATACACCTTGAGATCCAAACCATTACATCACTGCCATCTTATTTTCCATTATTGATTCCTATGATAATAAAGAAGGCTTTGTTCTAATCGTTTACAATTAAGTGGTGTCACCTGTAGCTTGGATTCAATAGGTATCTTAATAGCTTTGAGTGATTTATAAAAATTACATTATATATTATTTTACATCAAAACGGCTGATTCGATCTGAGTGAAAGTTCGGAGTAATGTGTTTAATTATCATATTAAAATTCCCTGAGAATTTGAATTCTCTCGGATGGAATATTTTTCCTGAATCTTTTTCTCTTGGTTATTCTTATGGGATTTTTTAAAATTTACATACAATTAATTTTACATAATTTTACATCGCTATCGATTACAGTATCAAATTAGATAAGGATACTCGTGTGTGCCAAGTTTCAACTGATTTTGAATTTTCGTCTGACCTGTGGAGCGCGAAAAAAAAAACAGGTTCCTTTTTTTCGGGTATGGTGAAATTGAGTCTTCGCTTCGCTCATCCAATAATAAATACTTGAACATATTGTGAAATTTAAAGACCTATATCAAAGAACTTAATATCCAACTTTGTTGGTCTTTGCCTATATACTCGACGTCATCATCACACTAACATCGTCACAGTGGGCCTAACGATCTGAATAACATCATAAGTTCACAATTATTTGAAATATTTGTTTATCACACGTCTTGTGTTGTAGGAAGCGTTGGGTGGGCCTAACGATCTAAATAACATCATAAGTTCACAATGATTTGAACTATTTGTTTAACCACACGTCTTGTGTTGTAGGAAGCGTTGGGTGGGCCTAACGATCTAAATAACATCATAAGTTCACAATGATTTGAACTATTTGTTTATCACACGTCTTGTGTTGTAGGAAGCGTTGGGTGGGCCTAACGATCTAAATAACATCATAAGCTCACAATGATTTGAACTATTTGTTTATCACACGTCTTGTGTTGTAGGAAGCGTTGGGTGGGCCGCGTGATGGATACGTCCTTCTCCCGTGACCAACAAGCTTCTCAATCAACCCCAGTAATCAATCAATCATAACAAATATAGATCATCACAATATCTGAAAGTGAGGTGAACTCAACAAATTCAAGGTGAATATGAATTACCAGTACATTAATTCAAGTAACACACATTAATTGGATGAGCGAAGCGAAGACTCAATTTCGCAATACCCGAAAAAATGTGACTTTTTTTTTTTCGCGCTCCACAGGTTGAACGAAAATTTAAAATCAGTTGAAACTTGGCATACACAAGTGTCATTATCTAATTCGATACTGTATAGTTTTGAGGCGCAATCGGTTGAACCACTTCTGAGAAAACTCATTTTAAAGTTTTCAAAAATCCCATTAGAATAACCCAGAGGAAAATATTCGTGAAATAATTTTCATCCGAGACATTTCAAATTCTCAGGGAATTTCAATATAATGATTATACACATTATTCCGAACTTTCACTCAAATCGGATCAGCCGTTTTGATGTAAAAAATATTTAATGTCATTTTCGTGAATCACTCAAAGCTATTAGGATACCAATTAAATCCAAGCCACAAGTGTCACCTCTTAAATGTAAACGATTACAACAAAGCCTTCTTTATTATCATAGAAATTAATAATGAAAAATAAGATGGCAGTGATGTAATGGTTTGGATCTCAAGGGGTATATATAATAACCAATCCAAAGATAAGTTGATATGTTCCAGCTCATCCATCAACGCGGCAACACATAACGCGTTTGCCTAGTACTAGGCAAACGCATTATGAAGCGTTATGAGCTTTTGAAGATGTTTTTGATTTTCAAGTAATTGGCCCGTGGTTTATTCTTATGAGGATTTTCCAAACTTTCTGAACTTCTCCAGGAAAACCGTACGACCGATTTGTGTGGAAAACAAATCCCACCTATTCTGGAGACATACCAATATGCAGAAAAAGTTTCAAGTTGATATTTTTCCTGACCTGTGAGCCGCGCACAAAAACACAAAAAAGAAAGAAGAAAAAAATAATAGAACAAAACGTAGCCCATTTTTTTCAGTATATGAAATTGAATCTTCGCTACGCTCATCCAACTGGGATTTGCATTGTGATAAGCTTAGAAGTGTAGAAATCTAGAATGGGAAATAATCTGTCAGCTCAGTCTACATCTACAAACCTTGGATCACATCAAACATTCAAAAACCCAACCAGAATCAATTACGTCTCGGCCTTCCCGCTCATTCATCACTTATTTTGATTGATTTAAATTAATTGGTGACACCTGTTGCCATAGATTTAATTGCAGGTTTTCCTTAATATGTGATTGATGTGAAAATGCGTTTTCTTTGTTATTTCTCATCCGATTGTTGTAAAAATCACTAAAAATATGTATAACAGTATTCTTCATATTCGGTGGAAATTTGAGAGCTTTTCAAGAACTCTTGTTCATCAGGTATTTTTCCCACGGGTTATTCTTAGAAAGATTTCCAAAACTTTCCGATTTTTTCACGGAAAAATCGTCGAACTGATTTTTCTGTGTAGAAAAATCCCAACCCATTCTGATATGAAAATATAGAAACACTTCCAAGTTGATTGCTTTCCTTCCTGACCTGCACATCTCCCGCCGAGCCACACACACGCAAATCTCCACACTTTGTATCCGCCCCTGGTCAGAGAACCACGGTAGCCAGTGTGAAGATAGTGGCATGCATGCGGGGTGACGAAGAGTTGGGTTGGGCGGGTGACCTCCGCACTGCTCCAGGATTTACAGTGTCGAGACCTAGACTGATCTGACCAGGCAAACCCAGCATAATCATGTGTTGTAAGATAAGCGTGATATCTGAATGAGGTGTATAATAAGAATAATTGAAGTAGTTCTTACTTTGCTACTTCATCGACTCTGGTATTCTACACACCTTGACGCATTTAAAAATACTCCATTGTCGAGCAAACATCGAATCGAGAAGGCAGTGAATCTTGGCAGAATTATTTTCTCTTCAAAACGGCTGGTTCGAATTGCTTACTTACAAAATGGTGATAATTTTATGTCTACACATTCGGAGAAAATTGTATCTCATTTAGATAGATTTTATTTCTCAAATTTTCTTGCTCAGCCTAATCTAATAGGGTTTTTAGAAATTTTGAGATGATATTTCTCAAAATTGGTCAAACCGATTAATTCTAAAAACTACACAGTTCCAAAGTTGGATAAATTTGCATGTACATAAAAAGTTTCATGTCGATCAGTCAAACCCTGTGGCCCGTGGAGTGCTTACAAACAAACACACAGACAAAGCCCTATAAGAGTGGAATGATGCTCATCTGATTACTAATGCTCGTGGTTACAGGATGAAGGGTGACCGGGCGGAGGCGGAGCTCGCTGGATCTGGCAGAATCTACGGCACCTCTTCACATTGATTACGATTTCATTAAAACATCTCAACTTTCTAGTTTCCTTAATTCTTCTTAGAATACTTTGTGGTTATATATATACTGTCTCACATAGCTTGGTGTTGAGTTAGAAGTTGAAGGTAATAGTTATAATATGGAAAATAAAGAAAATAATGACTCGAGAAATCAAAACGAAAGTTTGACAAGAAAAATTGAATATTTTTGAATATATGTTGATTGATATTTTCAATTCAATTTAAATCATAACACAACATTTCAGATTGATTTTTCATGTGAATACTTCATATTTGAATAAAAATATATAATATATTATATAGACAATGAATAAAATAGAATAATGGTACAGTAAAAATGGAGTAATGATTAAAATGTCTCCTTTTTACCATCAATTCCTTATGTATACGGCGTAAGTGAATCAAGTTGAACTGAATTACAACGTCAGAAGGGATATATTGGTTCCGAGAAATGTTTCTTCATGTGCAGTTGTTATGATTGGCTGTTGGTATCCGTGAACAGTGGAGTCCCATCACGTGTGCCCTGAGTACATGGCTTGCTACTCTGGTTGTCTTGGTAACAGGGTGGTCATTATAAGCCTGAAGCGGTGGATACACTCGCAAGTCTCTGCAAGTGAAAAGCGCGAGTGAGAAGTGAGAAGTGACAAGTCCATCGCATCTCGTTTGGCGTCACCTATTGGTACAAATGGCTCACTGCAAACCAACTAACAAACTAACTAACTAACCTATAAACAGCAAGAAAGGGAACACAATAATAGCAGTCAAATGTTGAAAGTATTATAATCAACGTCAAATAAATGGACCAATCACGTTCGACTCTTTGGTTTTGCTTGCACTTTTCGCTCTCACTTGTAGAGCAATGCTCGACTTCTGAAAGACTTTTGAAGAGTCTTCTGAGTCGGTCAGGTGTTTCGCCGTGCACCAATCAGCGACGGTATTGGAGCCGACTTTCACTTCTCACTTGCAAAGACTTGCAGGTGTATCCACCACTTCACACAAAATAATGTTCCTTTCTCCACTAACAATTGACCATTGTAGATCGTCCGCCCTTTTGATGTCACAAAATATGAAAACCAATCAAGTGGACAGTGAAGCAGGGAAAATAGGGAAATAATCAATCAAGGTATCTAAAATTTCCCCTGCTTTGTATAAGTCACGCCCATCTACATTGGTTAATTGAAAATAGTTGACTTTTATACTTCTGGATACAGCTACTGAATGGAAAAACAAACTATCAGTGATTAAAGTAAAGGTAATATGATTACTTGGGTGATGAGTATTCACTAGTACATTATAGCTGTGACTTTCAATAACGTAACTGGATAAGCAGCATGGCGCTTTCCTTTCGCACCATGCGTATATCAGAGGGATGCCGCCTCACAAATGTTATGATGATTTGCTGCTATTATTGTATGTTGATCTATACAAGTAATAGATGTAATGCAATCTATGACTATCAATAACGTAACGGGATAAGCAGCATGGCGCTTTCCTTTCGCACCATGCGTATATCAAAGGGATGCCGCCTCACAAATGTTATGATGATTTGCTGCTATTATTGTATGTTGATCTATACAAGTAATAGATGTAATGCAATCTATGACTATCAATAACGTAACGGGATAAGCAGCATGGCGCTTTCCTTTCGCACCATGCGTATATCAAAGGGATGCCGCCTCACAAATGTTATGATGATTTGCTGGTATTATTGTATGTTGATCTATACAAGTAATAGATGTAATGCAATCTATGACTATCAATAACGTAACGGGATAAGCAGCATGGCGCTTTCCTTTCGCACCATGCGTATATCAAAGGGATGCCGCCTCACAAATGTTATGATGATTTGCTGGTATTGTTGTATGTTGATCTACACAAGTAATAAATGTAATGCAATCTATGACTATCAATAACGTAACTGGATAAGCAGCATGGCGCTTTCCTTTCGCACCATGCGTATATCAAAGGGATGCCGCCTCACAAATGTTATGATGATTTGCTGGTATTATTGTGTGTTGATCTATACAAGTAATAGATGTAATGCAATCTATGACTATCAATAACGTAACGGGATAAGCAGCATGGCGCTTTCCTTTCGCACCATGCGTATATCAAAGGGATGCCGCCTCACAAATGTTATGATGATTTGCTGGTATTGTTGTATGTTGATCTACACAAGTAATAAATGTAATGCAATCTATGGCTATCAATAACGTAACTGGATAAGCAGCCACCCTTTCGCACCATGCGTATATCAAAGGGATGCCGCCTCACAAATGTTATGATGATTTGCTGGTATTATTGTGTGTTGATCTATACAAGTAATAGATGTAATGCAATCTGTGAATCCAGCTCTTCCCAACTGCATTAAGCAATATTGGGATGAATTTCATTTGAATTGGACAGTCTAAATTTAAAATACATTTACAAAGCATTTAGACCCCCAGTCAAGAGCCCTACTGCTATATTTACCATTTGATAACTGGATAATTACTCATCATCTACGAGAAAGATCAGAAACAATGCAAGTATACAACTATGTACTATACATTGAAATACGAGCCTAATACGTACAATTTGATTTGAAATTGTGAATCTCAGGAATGTACACGAAAGCGCTGATTCCATCATGGTGAAAACGGCCTAATGTTGAAAGGATAGGACTTACGCCATGTTGCTTATCCCGTTACGTTATTGATAGTCATATACTAGGAAAACGCGGGATGCGCGTTGTTAGACGAGCTTAGGGGTATAGAAATCTAGAATGAAAAATAATTTGTCAACCCAATCTACATCTACAGACCTTGGATCACTCCAAACGTTCAAAAACCTTACAAGAAACAGTTATGTCACGGCCTTCCTCTTCATTCATTTCAATCGTTTTGAATTAATTGGTGACACTTGTTGCTATAGATTTAATTGGTTCCCGTAATAGCCTAAATTGATGGGAAAATGCTTTATAAATGCGTTTTCTTCGTTATTTCTCATCCAATTGATGCGAAAAATCTCTCAAAATGTGCTTAATAGTTTCCTTTATATTCGGCGAAAATTTGAGAGGTCTTGAAAAATTTAGATTTTTCAAGTATTTTCCTCCGGGTTATTCTAATGGGGATTTTTGAAATTTCTAAAATTCATTAAAAAAAAAGTTACCACCCGATGATGCCACAAAACTATACAGATCTAAGTTAGATGAGGAACCATGACGAAAAAAAGTTTGAAGTTGATAGCTGTAGCCGTTTGACCTGTGGAGAACCGACAAAAAAACATCAAAACAAAAAAAAAAAAAAACATAAAAACGAACACCAATTTTTTTCAGTATGTCAAATTGAATCCTCGCTAAAGCTCGTCTAATTATAGTAAGATAGTCAAGTCTTGATCACTATGATAAAACAAGTCGCAACATCCATTTCTCTGTTCTGTAACTTGAAAAAATACATTCTTCCCATGTTTAGTTTCTCCAGATCATCTCTAGTTCAGGCCTATGACATCGGAGAATTTTCTAAAATATATTTGTCATCAACACCGAAATCTTGGCACAAGGCCAAAGGAAGAAAATTATAAAAATACTTGATAAAGTAAATAATTCATAGGCCTATTATAAAATCTTTTTCGTCAAAATTTCAAGCCATAATGGAATGAACAAGATAAATTTCTCATCTGAAAACGTTCAAAATCCCAAATAGGGTCCATCTCTTTTTTTTTTGTATATACAATTTCAAAGTGATGAATATTTTTTTCATCTAATTTCTGGTTTCTTATTCCTGCTATAATATTGTTGTAGGAATATATCAGGGTACTAACTACAAGTAATACAGAGATGTAATTGCCGGTTAGTTTACTAGCTGTATTAATGACCCATATTCACATCAGTACATCGTTTAAACAGCAAGATTCATTGAGGGTTGCGTTGGTTTGACGCAAGATGCATTGAGGGTTGCGTTGGTTTGCCGGTTGGAGATGGTGACTTCACTTCCTATCTCTTCCGTGTTAAAAACATGTACCAATATACCGGCCAAATCTTTAGAAATACCGATAATCGTGCGTAGGTTGTAGTGATAAAAGGAAATTCACCTCGCCTCAGCTGATAACAGCTGTCATCAGCCTATCAGCCGTTTCTGCAGAACAATACTAGGTGGAGCAGCGATCTTTGGTTCCAAGGAAAGTACTCAGAAAATGGAACGTGCTTTCGAATTGGTGAAGTCACCATCTCCAATCGGCAAACCAACGCATCCCTCAATGCATCTTAAATGACAGTTAACAATAATTTGAAGACATATTATAGTAGTGCAGCTAGCTAACTGTAACATTCAACACTCCAAACACTTCACATTGCTTACAACAAGTCTTTCCAGCTCTTCACCGTCATATTTCAGGTCATTTTCTTTTGTGAAAATACAATTATTAAACATACTACAGTAGAACTTCTGTTATAAGTTTCTCATTTATACATTTATTACATTTATAAGTTTTATTTTTTGATCCAACCCATATGCTTCACATGTTAAATAGTTCCATTAATACATTTGTCACGTTAATACATCTTTCAAGTCTGGTCCCCTGGAAAACGTATGAAAGAGGTTCCGCTGTATTTGCTTTTTCAAATATTTCCAACATTTATTGACATGCATTGTATTGAGTATATCAATGATAGATTCCATCTCCCCTATCCCACACGACTAGCGCACGGGAGAGGTTCCATCTCACCTATCCCACACGACTAGCGCACGGAGAGGTTTGCACCGCCAACTCTGGTCAGTACGAGTACATCAGGTCTATTTCCGTCCCGCATCATTGGTCAGACTCACAACCGATATCGGAAACAGCTTACGGATGCTGTTTATTCAAATGATGAACATATAATGATTTGTCTCATAGATCTATCTTTATCCCCGAGATACGTCACTCAACGTCAAGAAGGGGTACATATTTGCGTCTTGGCAGTAGCTTCACACCGTTTTGCAAACCGGGAAGTTTCCCACATATATGACATAATATTAGTGATGATATATACCTAGAATGCCTTGCATGGATTCTATTTGTAAATGTCCAATATGGCCGCCGAGATTGGAACGAGCACATGTCGCTATCAGTCGCAGGAGTAACGTGTCTTGGAGAGGTAATATATATATATATATATATATATATATATATATATCTACAGTTTGTTAAGCCCAGCTACAGATGAGTTACTTGGGAAGGCACGTATTTGATGAAAGATTCAGTGTTATTAAAACTCACCTCGGTACAGGTTATTGAAACATGATTTGATTCAAGATTACACTACAACAAATGTGACTGGTAAAGAAATTTGGTACAATATTTCTTACAACAATTCTAGTGAAAGCGGAGAAGGGTAATATCCAGAGACATGTAAATATAGCTTCTATTTTTTCTTCTCGTAGCATTTAGAATTTGAAAAGTAGCACTTTGGTGCATCTATTATTTTGAAACATCGTGTTTTGTCGCGCAACAACTTTCAGTAGCATAACAACAGTACAGTACCGGTTAAACCACTAGATAACGCACAATAGGCATACAAGAGCAGCACTCCAATTGATATTAAAAAAAATAGTCTCTACAAGCAGGTCAAACCTACGCCTCAGGCGTCTGCCACCTGTATCTGCAACAGCACTTTTTTCCGAATTCCCCGACTAACTTCACCCGTTTACACCTCAATTGAGATAATTTTGGGAAAAATAGCATCTATAACGCTTCTATTCCGAATATACCGCCTATATCGCCAATACGTTGAAACATAGCGGATTCAGATGTTTGTAGCGCTTTGTCGCCATTTCAAAAACATGAATAAACAACATCAAATGTGTTGAAACATGAAGAAATGTGAGAAAAATATGCTTCAAAGCACTTTTAGATTTTGTCGCCATTATAGCAATTGCTATTTTTACATGTCTCTAGTATAATATCAAATTGAAATGAATTTATAAATTAAGGTAATATGTTCAACTGTGATACTAGAATACGCTAGTACCACACAGGTCTGTCACTCAGACGCACTAGCACAAACTACGATAAACCTCAATAACAAAGAAATCAGTGCGAATCAATAATATGAATAGAACTATGTGAAGTGAAACCTCTATCTATCGTTTTTCAAAGGACCAGGAAAATGTTACATTGATTACATGGGAGTGGGGTGAGAAGAAATGAATAAAACACGCAGGAAAACGATGCTTAGAGGTTTCACCGTACTACTAACATCAACTCCACAGCGAGTGATTGTGCTGCTATCGTAACGAGTGCGAGGTGCAGCGTGGTAGTGTCGGTCCAATCAGATGGCTTCTTATGGCAACAACAGATCAGCTTATTCATACAAATATGTTTTACACATTTCTCTTCAGTCCTATAAAAATACTGGTAAGGCACAATATCTTATTATGCAATTGTTTGCTTTACGTACAATGACACCCAATATTATACTAATGCCAATAGGGAGACTTCAATGACAGTATTCAGGTTCGACTGACGTAGCGCTACGTGGATCTGCATGTTGGTAGCCCGTAAAACGTGGTTTCTCAGAGTAATTGAGCAATGTTTTGATGGCCTCAACTTCTTACGCGCGCAACAAACACTGTCGTATTCTAGCAAACTCGACTGCTCTGAAATAACTGGGCGTGTGCGAACACTAGAATTGTCGACGTTCGAGTTCAAGTTTGGCTGAACTTGAAAGTTTCAAGAACAATTTCTTTCTTTTTTTTTTCACAATTTTTCTGTACTTGTATTGTCCCGAATATAAAATGTGATCTATTTTTCGTAATTTTACGATCTAGAGAATGCTACTGACGAGCAAATTTCAGCCTGGACTTTTTTTTGAGCTTGAAACTCGCAATTTTCCCCTCGAAATCGAACTCGACTCGAACGTGGGTTCGAAACCTCGTACACCCCTCAAAATAACTATTGAATTGTTGAACTTAGGCTTTGGTACTTGTTGAATTATGTTTTCAATACCACGTTTGTGGAATCACCTACGTGTGATGATTTGATTTAGCGGCGGTATATCCACATGTGTTATTTGATTAAATTATTACTATATGTAGGGCCTATATCGATGGTGAAAATAAAAATATTGCTTACTATTGAGCATTAGGCCTACTGTTACACTTCAACCTATGACTATCAATAAAGTAACAGGATGAGCAACATGGCGTAAGTCCCATCCTTTTAACATTAGACCGTTTTCACCATGATGGAATCAGCGCTTTCGTGTACATTCCTGAGATTCGCAATTTCAAATCAAATCGTACGTATTAGGCTCGTATTTCAATGGATAATACATAGTTGTATACTTGCATTGTTTCTGATCTTTCTCGTAGATGATGAGTAATTATCCAGTTATCAAATGGTAAATATAGCAGTAGGGCTCTCGACTAGGGGACTAAATGCTTTTACAGACGTATTTTAAATTTAGATTGGCTAATTCGAATGAAATTTATTCCAATATTGCTTAATGCAGTTGGGAAGAGCTGGATTCACAGATTGCATTTCATCTATTACTTGTATAGATTAACATACAATAATACCAGCAAATCATCATAACATTTGTGAGGCGGCATCCCTTTGATGTACGCATGATGCGAGAGGAGAACGCCATGTTGCTTATCCCGTTACGTTATCAATAGTCATAGCTAATACTAATATTACTACGCAGGTCCACCATTCACTTCAGTGTAAGTTGTCAGTATTTCTAAAACAGTATTATACTAGTTACTACATTATATTAATTCACTTTTACAAATAATAATATTAATAATATCTTTCATAAATATCAACAAATATGTTACCCTATTGGTGAACTAGATCTACATCCCGGGCATTAGGCTTCAAGGTCACAGGCGCCATACGCCTACCTATTGTTTATTTCATCCTTCCACCAATTAACGATTATTCTTGAGAAAATGCTTCACATTTCCGATCATGTGATGATTCTGTTAGGAGGACAATGGACCACTTACATAAGTAACTATCCTTTAATTAAAATATTCCAGCACATTATTAGTCGGCTACTTTTGAGGTTCACTTTCCACGTCAGGATCATGCCGCTGAATGATTCTTGACGGAGATTAAAGTGCGTGGTTCACACCGCATCATGTGACATTGTACACAACTTGGAGGTTCAAGTGATCAAGCCAAGATGTGTTGAGGGTTGCGTTGGTTTGGTCCAAGATGTATTGAGGGTTGCGTTTGCCCGTCCGAGATGGTGACCTCACTTCCCATCCCTCTCATGTTGAAAATATGTTCAAATTCACGGGCCACGTTCCAAGTACTATTGACCGTACGTAGATAAGTGGTGATAGAACGAACTGACGTTACGTTCAAGGCCGGTTCGCTGTCATCAAGTCCACTAGCCTAGTAGCCGTGTCTACACAAAAACACCGGATAGAGCAGCGATCCATATTACACAGAAAAGTACTCATAAAATGGAACGAGTTTTCGAATTAGTGAAATCACCATCTTCCGGCGGCAAACCAACGCAACCCTCAATGCATCTTGGTTTGGTCCCTTGGGGGTCCCATCAATGTGGGAAATATGTACCGATTTGAAGATTTCCAGTTTTTGAATCTATGGAAATACCAATCACAAGTAACCTAGCAGTGATGCAAGGAACTACGGTAACTTTGCTCAACAATCTAACCCGTTGGTTGACTCAGTCGTAGCAACAGTCACCTGAAATGCCGATATCTGAGGTATAGAGAAGGCACAACTGATAGTTCCGTGTTGTACGCTATAGGTAGAGCAGCGATCAGGTCAGTTGCCGTGGAATAGAACAGGATTGACAGCCGAGTCAAACCAGAATGTGAGCTCGATACATCTTGGCACGCTGAACTTGAAGATGAGAAGAAAGTTTTCCCGCTAGAGACGGTCGTGAATGACGGAAAGAGCTGTTTCTATTCAGGGATTAACATGTGGAACAGTAAACCCTCGTTCATCCGAACTTGACATGCTTTGAACTTGACGTCGGTCCCCGGCTGAAGGTATAGGCATCTCAATGTTAATTAATATGGTTAATCTGAATTCCAGCTAATCCGTGATTCTTACTGATTTGTCAACCCTTCAATTGCTTTAGCACGGTTTCTGAATTAGATGTTTCCAAGTAGTTCAAGTGAATTTCTTGAATTGATAATCATTTACCTTAGGCCTATTTAAGAACTTATTTGACGCGTAACATTAGGCCGAAGCCAGCTCAGCTGTTTGCTGCTTCGAGTGTGTCGTTTGAATGCGCTGACCTTGACGTAATACGACGAGCACAAGAGTTACGGTAAGCTCGGAACACTCGTTGGTCAGTCAGGCTCGGGACGGCCGAGCTGTTCGCTGCCTTGAGTGCGCTCGTCGCTCTGTCCTTGACGAGCAGTGAGCTCGGAACACTCGTTGGTCAGTCAGGCTCGGGACGGCCGAGCTGTTCGCTGCCTTGAGTGCGCTCGTCGCTCTGTCCTTGACGAGCAGTGAGCTCGGAACACTCGTTGGTCAGTCAGGCTCGGGACGGCCGAGCTGTTCGCTGCCTTGAGTGCGCTCGTCGCTCTGTCCTTGACGAGCAGTGAGCTCGGAACACTCGTTGGTCAGTCAGACTCGGGACGGCCGAGCTGTTCGCTGCCTTAAGTGCGCTCGTCGCTCTGTCCTTGACGAGCAGTGAGCTCGGAACACTCGTTGGTCAGTCAGGCTCGGGACGGCCGAGCTGTTCGCTGCCTTAAGTGCGCTCGTCGCTCTGTCCTTGACGAGCGGTAAGCTCGGAACACTCGTTGGTCAGTCAGACTCGGGACGGCCGAGCTGTTCGCTGCCTTGAGTGCGCTCGTCGCTCTGTCCTTGACGAGCGGCAAGCTCAGAACACTCGTTCGTCAGTCGGACTCGGGACGGCCGAGGGACAATGGAAGCGGGCTGTACAACGATTGTGTGTTGTCGGCTAGCCAAGTACACACGTGTGGCATAGCTTTATCTCGGGCGTAATACACAATTGCTTCAGTTCTAACCGGGAAGTGTGATGCTTATCGCGGAAAACAATTTTTTTTGTCAATCCAAATTTTAATAAATCATGATAATTTTTTTGTGGTCCTTGCGTTTCGGATTACCGAGGATTTACTGTGATTGGTTGAAATATCCTGATAAACTTGGAGCTGCGTAAGGTCCGATGGTTTGAATACTACTGGGGGAGGGGGGGGGGGTAGTTGGGTACCCGTCATCATTACCCGAGCATTACCCGGGTAATCAAATTCTTTCAAATCTCAACTATGGTCATCTACTTTTCATTCAAATGTATTTTATCGTCTTATTTACCATCTTTTGGTTACCATTATTAATGTTGCAACTATAAACAGTCTGCTCATATCATATCACTGACCCTCTCAGCACAACACAATCTACCCAAACACATTGGTTGTGTCAACTTGAGTGAATGTGGCATGTCCCTCTTTTATAGTGAACAAAGGGCCATGTGTTTAAGCGGTGTGCAGGAGTGCCAGAGTGTTGGAGGGGGGGGGGGGGGGGGGGAGAGCAGCACGTGCAAGTCAGATACGACTGGTGATATCTATGGTCTAGAGAGTAGTAAAGGAGGCCTAAACTCTTTCGTTTTTCCCGCCACACAAGCTCACTTTGTTTAAAAGTTATCTGTCAGTGAAACTGAGAACGGAAGCTCGCCTTGTAAAGAGTGGCGGGTACCCGCGTACCTGCCGACACCCCTAGCTTGGAGGTAAACATGATGCCTACAAGTTGCGAGACGATTCCAATCAGCAAAGGCCACGAATCGGCCTGATCAACTTTAACGCTTGTAAACGATTCAACTGAAAGACAGACACACAACGTCCGGTGACGAGGGGGAATAGCGGAGATGCAAGATTATAGAATACATTTCCTTCCTGGACCCTTATTCTCGAGATTATGAGATGAGATGAGTGAAATGAGATGGAATTATTATCTCATTTTACTTTTTTATCTCACTTCTCACCGTTTTGCTATTCCCGAGTTGAAAAATCGTGAAATATGTAATGAAATTGTTTTTATTATATGAGAGATACCCTGTAGGAGGCTAGCAGATTATAGCCAATAGCGGCCCGTGAAAATGTAAACAAATAGGATGCACTGCCTTCCCTAGTTAATTATCCTAGTGGCAGTGATGCAAAGCCATCTCGAGTACTAAGCACAATATTTTACAACTCACTTTGACATTTCACTAACCAAATGGGTGGTGAGATTTTCAAGTGGAATGTGGATTGCCATGAAATGTGAAATTAGTGTTTCGAGAATACCAATCAGCCATTTTCAGTGAGATTACCAGAATTCCACCCAAATAATCTCATCTCATAATCTCATAATCTCGAGAATAAGGGTCCTGATTGGCTGTTGACTATCGTGTTCGGATGTGAACGACTCAACGGATAGAACCACCGGCTCACGACGTCTCTCTTCAGATCTGTATTGGAGCCTACTTATAAGATGTTCCAACATCTACCGTATGTATGCATTAGGGATAACATCGATTCTATAAATTCAGAATCGATTCTGTACTTCCCAGAATCGATTAAGAATCGATTTTTTTTCAAATTTGAAAAAAAAAAAAAAATGTCTGTGTACATTTACATGTTGAAATATTTCCGCGCTGTTTTTATGTAGCTAAAACTGTTGCACATCGTGTTATATCAACTGTACCGCTCTGTCGAAGTGGCGCCTTCAAGGTCATGAACGAAGCTTTCTCCCCTCCATGATACACACACACACATTCTTCCCCACTACGCTGAACGACGCCCTTTGTCGTGTAAATGATCCAATGGCGTTTGTCTCATTACGAAAACTCTCGACCGGACTTGGCGGGAGGGGAAGGTAAAAGATGGGAGGGGCTACAAAGAACATGTGCGAGCGATGGTACACGTGCGTCAGTCGACGTAAATGCTACAAATGTGTACAGTTTCGATCAAAAAAAAAAAGCAAAAAAATCGATTGTCGATTTTTAGAATCGTTTGGCACTAGAATCGATTCTGAATCGATGTTATCCCTAGTATGCATGTAAGAAATGCAGTCCGAAACGAGTGGCCTGTATATGGTTGCTGATATCGAGATGGGACCACCGGGTACTGTAAGTAGGGCTGTGCGAGCAATCCGATTTTCAAGTTCAAGTTCAAATTTAGCTGAACTTGAAAATTTTTAGCCCGATTTTTTTTCATTTTAACCTTTTTTCCAAGTTTTCTGTAGGCCCTACAGAACGCCTGAAGAGCAAATAGGCCTACTGGAATAAAGATGTTACCAAGAGTGAACGTGGCTTGGCGTGTTCTCTCGAAAAAAGGATGGCCTATCCGAGGAAACGATCACAAACTAACCCAAAAACCCCAATTCCCCGTAAAAGTAGCTCGTCTCTTATGGCACTCTCCCACGCCAAGCCCTCCTTCACTCTTAGCGGTATCGGCTGATCCAGCATACGCTCTTCACCGCACCCCGCCCTACTACTATTGTCCCGAATATAAAACGTGATTTTTCTTCGGATATCAAGATCCAGAGGTTGCTACCGAGCTGCAAATCTTGGCCCAACTCTTTTCTTTCATAAACTCAAACTCAAAACACGCGATTTTGTTCTCATCCTCGAACTGGATTGGAGCTCGAGACGTGAGACTGGCGCCTCGCTGGTTGTGAGTATTGTACAGATGATTGCTATGAAATGGCCGATCACGGTATCCATGGAGATCTGCTCGTTCGGGCGCGGGCTCCAGTCAACGCGGCAGGTGGAAGGAGCAGCCGGAACACGACGAGATCGCCTTGCCGTCTCCCAGTCGCACGGTGTCCCTGTCCGAACTGCCGCCGGCGCCAGAGTTGGCGTCGTGCCTCCTCTGAAAACCAGAGCAAGACTCCTACAGGTGACGACACTTGATGCTTGGACGTGACGGATGAGAGTTTATTGGCTACGCGCGTCCAACGAGCAGAAGCTCTCGGCTAGCGTCCAAGAGCGTCAGGACGGCACGTCTCTGTTCTCAACGCTACGGGTGGAGTGACATCTGTGCCAACAATCACTTGACTGGTAGGCCTATTTGTGCTTTCTAATGTATCACACCTGATATGTGGAGGCCTATGACTCCATCTTGAATACCAGTACTGTGGGCCTACTACGTCTTAGGGACTGAAACATATACGTATATTCAAGATATTCCTCACAGACTAATACGTTCAAGGCCTGAACTATTGAGCCCTTGAATCAGTCATGTGTTGGATAACATGCTGAACTTTTCACATGTAATAACTAGGGATGACATCGATTATCAAAATAGGGAATCGATTCTCTATGCTCCAGAATCAATTAAAAATCGATTTTGAAAAAAAAATTTAAAAAAAACTGTTCATTCTAAAAAAAGTAGTGTAATTTGAAACTTTTTTTTTCAACCTTCCCAAGGCGTTCACGTGAAAAATAGCTGCTAGAAACTTCTTTGAACTGAACTGTACCATTTGGGTATTATTTCCGTCAACGTTCGGCTGTCAGACGTAACCGAAGGGATAGCTTGTGTCCAGATAGTAATATCTCAACAATACAGAATAATATAGACAACGAAATGAGCACTTACTACGACGTAAAGAAGTACAGCACTGAACCGATTTTTTTTTTTTTTTGAAAAATCGACTTTTTGATTTGAGAATCGTTTTACATCAGAATCGATTCTTAATCGATTCTCGTTTAATCGATGTAATCCCTGGTAATAATGAATATTCCCTAATAAAATCCCTAGTAAAATCGTAATTTATCCCTAGTAAATTTTTTTTTTGGGAAAAATCGATTTTTTGATTTGAGAATCGTTTTACATCAGAATCGATTCTCAATCGATTCTCGATTAATCGATGTCATCCCTAGTAATAACCTAGATTCGTGATCATACCACCTGACAGCGCGGCGCAACGATCTAATCTGGAGAGCCACAGACCGAAGTTACATACCGGTACAACAGGACCTCATTATTCTGTCTAGCTTATGAACTTGGAAAGGAACGTAAATTTGGCTCCTCGTTACCGATATAAAGGAACGCACTTCTGTTGAAAGTGAGTGCTTAAGAGGCCGCAGGTGCTCGTGTTTCACGCCGCAAACTCTCAATATGATTGTTTTTGCATTCTGTTGGTAATTGAAAGAGGGAGGTTATCGCATTCACAGAATTTTGAACAACAAATTTGTGATTTTTCAAATTCTTCAAATGGAAAATGAAAAATTTTCTAGTTTACGGAAACCTAGAAATATATTTTTGAATACCGAAAAATAATATGGACTGTGAAATATATCAAAAGTGTGAGTAAGGGCATTAACGGCGTTTATGTGAATTTGAGTTCGGCGGGCTAGTCTATGGGCTGCGCCTAGCACACGATGCATGTTGAACTCGAGTCTGAAGCGAGCGAACAACGAGCGCGTGTAGAGCGCCTGCGGCCTCTTAATAAAAGGATTGCATTCCCATCAAAGTTCCCAAAAAAGGAACGCGTTTCTGTAATTAAATTCCTACCCGACTCTGATTATACTCTACCGGTACTGAAGCGTATCCAAGTACAGTTGGCACACTGAGAGAATAGGATTCCTACCGTGGCGCATCCTGGTATCACTTTGGTGCACTGAATAATTTTCAACATGACAACACTAAAATAGCTAATCATGTTACACTACTAGCGTCTCTTTTGATTTTTTAAAGCCAATAGATATGGCTATATTGATATAGTCATATATGTATATAGGTATATAGGTATAGATATATATATAACAATAGATATAGATATGGTAATAAATAACTAACATCATTATTAGCGGATTCGCATGGAAACATTGCTTGTTCCCAAACCTGTATGGTTAACAGAACCACCAATCATCTTACAGAAAAACAATGAAATACACATAAAACATACCCGTATTTTCACTGTTCCTTTCGCTCCAGTGCACAAGATAATTTTTATATTGCAAATATATTCATTTTTAATCATTATAATTAATAAAGACAACCAATAACGAGTGTATTTGTGAAATATCTCATTTTTCTATATCGATGAAGTTTTGTTGTGGTGGCTGCACGAGTCCTATTCTCTCAGTGTGTCGACTGTATAATAAGCCCTAGGCATAGTAACTTCTAGCTGTAGGCCTAGTGTTGAACATTGCTGAACTTTGTTACTATTTTGACGTTTATTACGTTGCAACTATGTAGTTTCAGATAATATTTAGTATTTTTATTACTAGTCAAACGCGAAATATGCGTTGTAAGATGAGCGAGATATCTGAATAAGGTATAAAAGTCCTTGAAGGAGTTCTACCCTTGCTACTTTATCGACTCTGGTATTCTACACACCTTGATATCTGAATAAGCTATCAAAGTCGTTAAAGTAGTTCTACTCTTGCCACTTCATTGACTCTGGTATTGTACACACCTTGACGCATATAAAAAATACTTCATTGTTGGTCAACTCTTGAATCTAGAAAGCAGTGAATCTTGACAACTTAATTCTGTCACAATTTTTATGATATTATATTTTATGAATATTATCAGTCATTTTATTTTTTTCTTTAAAACGACTGATCAGAATTGCTTAAAAAATCGTAATAATGTGTAGAATCCATGTATACACATTTAGAGAAAATTTCATCCCATTTGGAGAGATTTTATTTTTCAACATTTTCCGCCCAGCCAAATCTTATGGGGTTTTTAGAAACTTTGAGATGATGATTCTCAAAATCGGTCCAACCGATTCATCCCAAAAACTATACAGTTCTAAGTTGGATGAGTTTGCGTGTACAAAAAAAGTTTCATGTTGATCAGTCAACCCTTGCGACCTTGTGACCCTGCTTACAAACAAAAAAAAAAAAAAAAAACAAAAAAAAAAACAAAAAAAACACAGACAAAGCCCTATAAGAGTGGGATGGAGACTTTGCTACGCTCATCAATTATTGAAATTATTATTAGGGGTGTGCGAATCCATGTTTTTTATTTCGAACCGAATCCGAACCGAATCTTCATAAAAAATACCGAATCCGAACCCGAATCTTCTCAACATGCATTGTGAAGCGTGATGATGGGACAAACGACACTGCTGATCAAGTTACGCTTGATCCAGGAAGTGAAAATCCCATCTCAGCATTCTCATAATGACTAGAAACTGCGAGGTATTCCACTGAAAACACGTTTAATAAATGTTTCATCATGAAGAAGCATCATTTTCTCAATTTCCATCATTTTTATTTAACGCGCAGTTGTTTGCTGCATGGCATCTGTCATCCTACTACTGCGTGGTCGTGACGTGTGTGGTCTAACCTTGACAAGGACGAGACCAAAGGTCTTAGTATCTAACTTCGTTGACGACGTTATATACTAAGGTCTTTGACGAGACTTTCGTTCCTCCGACTCGAGACGGCCGAGCGCCAATCGAAGCCGGCCATATATGACGACACCACCCACTCGTAGGCTAGTGCGCATCGCACTTGCTTACCTGATCTAGAAAGTTGACAATGCAATGTTGCCACGTTCTTGGCGCCAAGATTCGAAATTTTCGAACCTTCTATGTTGGACCGAATCCGAATCTGAAAGTGGATTCGGATTCGATTCGAAAAACATGGATTCGCACACCGCTAGAAATTATGATCATTTACATTATACGATAGATAAGATACGAACCTTCAGTTCTGTGGCTAGACATATGAAGGCATCCTCTACGTGAGTGTTTTCTTATAGATAAGATACGAACCTTCAGTTCTGTGGCTAGACATATGAAGGCATCCTCTACGTGAGTGTTTTCTTATAGATAAGATACGAACCTTCAGTTCTGTGGCTAGACATATGAAGGCATCCTCTACGTGAGTGTTTTCTTTTGCCGACGTTTCCAACACAAACAGAATTTCAGGGATATACTCGCACATGGCTTCTGCCTCGGCAAACTCCACTTCTCGCAGACTTTCAAGGTCACACTTGTTCCCTGGAAAATGCATAGCTCATTCAAATGACAAAAACATTAATGAAACAATTACAGGCCTATTGGTAATGTAATGATTTCCAATTGCAAATTCAATCCAGTTTTTTTTTTTTTTTTTTATATTGGGTTTTAACGACGCACTGTAATGATGACAGATCTATTGGCGTCGGATGAATGATTAATGAGATGATGGGATGAAGGTTTTATGGGTAATGGGAAGGATAGTGGGAAGGAAGCGGTCGTGGCCTATATTGTAGGAACCATCCTGGCATTAGCCTAGACTACAGAGGGAAACCACGAAAAATCCCTGTAAAAATGGACGGTGGCCGCGGGGATCGAACCAGGTCCGATATGTCAGACAGTTTTAAGACTAGTGTAATACAAAATCCGTTACAAAAGGTACACAGTTTTTATACCTATCAAGTCTTTTATTTTTTATTTTTTTTTCATATTGGGCCTAAGTTTGATGTTTGCATTTTTTTTGTTTTCTGATATATCTTGTATATATATATATATATGGTGTGCAGTTCGGACATTTTGTATTTTGTTTGTTTTATTATGTTCGTTACTCACTTGAAGTTGATGCTTTGTGATCTGACTAAGATGACAAAGGTGGACAGTGGTTTAGGTTAGGGTCAGGTTAGTATACAAACCTCGCGTATACCGCCGGCAGGCGGAATGAAGCTTATATACTTTAAAAAAATTTGAGAAATAATGAAAAATAAGAAAAAAAAAAAATAGGTGTGGTACGTTAATCAATAAATTGACCAAACTTTGGTGAGAAGACACGAAAAAAGTAATTAGTTATACGCTATTGAATGTATAAAAGTAACGCGTTGAGCACAAGTAGTTGTTACACCCATCAAGAGTCCGCATCTTGGCTGAGAATGTTTCTCTTCGAAATGCTCGACCCAAGTTCGATGTGCGTTCAAAAGTTTGGTTGTGGGTTGAAAAGTGAAAAAAGGATAATATTGGAAGAGTTCCAGTAACCACCGCTAGATTGGGGAATTTTTCATTCCATAATTTGGACAAAATCTAGTTACATTACACATTTTGGCCAAGGAAATTGGGAAAACTGTAGAATAAAAGACGAATCAGAATTTTAAATATTGATGAGCAAAGTTGAACTTAAGGATGTGCGTTTGTAATTTATCTCTACTATTATTTGGTAACCGGGAATTAAGCAATGAAAACCATCAAATTAGGCACATTTTGATTCAATTATTGCTCAATAATAAAATTATTCTTCAATTTTCGATTAGGCATATCTAATTGTGAGGGTATTGTTAATTTATTGCATTTTACCGCAAGTCCGTAGTGTTTGTAGTTCTTGAGATATATGTGGCGAAAGTGCACCCTATAAATCTGTCCAAGATGCGGGCTCTTAACTGATTGCTTTGCATGAACCTCAAATCAACTTTACGGTAAATCTAAGCAAATATCATGTTCTATGACAAAGCATAATATAATAGTTTTTTAGATGTTTTTACTTACCAACAAGAACTAATATTACGTTTGAAGCAGTATATCTGCGTACTTCTTCAATCCATCGTTGGAGGCTGAGGAATGACGATCGCTTAGTTATGTCGTAAACTGAAACAGAATTGAGATTATTATTAGACGAGCTTTAGCGAGGATTCAATTTGACATACTGAAAAAAATTGGTGTTCGTTTTTATGTTTTTTTTATGTTTTTCTGTCGGTTCTACACAGGTCAAACGGCTACAGCTATCAACTTCAAACTTTTTTTCATTATGCTTCCTCATCTAACTTAGATCTGTATAGTTTTGTGGCTATATCAGATGTTAACTTGTTTTTTTATGAATTTCAAAAATACCCACTAGGCAAACGCGTTAAGTGTTGCCGCGTTGATGGATGAGGTGGAACATATCACCTTATCTTTGGATTGGTTATTATATATATACACCTTGAGATCCAAACCATTACATCACTGCCATCTCATTTTCCATTATTAATTTCTATGACTAGGCAAACGCGCTATGTGTTTCCGCGTTGATGGATGAGCTGGAACATATGTCAACTTATCTTTGGATTGGTTATTATATATATATATACACCTTGAGATCCAAACCATTACATCACTGCCATCTTATTTTTCATTAATAATTTATATGATAATAAAGAAGGCTTTGTTTTAATCGTTTATGATGAAGTGGTGACACTTGTTGCTTTGATTTAATAGGTATCTTAATAGCTTTGAATAATTAACACAAATAACATTATATATTTTTTTACATCGAAACGGCTGATCCGATTCAAGTGAGAGTTCGGAATAATGTGTATCATTATCAGATTGAAATTCCCTGAGAATTTGAATCCTCTCAGATGAAATATTTTTCACGAATGTTTTCCTCTGGGTTATTCTAATGGGATTTTTGAAAACTTTGGAATGAGTTTTCTCAGAAGTGGTTCAACCGATCATGCCTTAAAACTATACAGCATCAAGTCAGATAGGGGTTCATGTGTGTGCCAAGTTTCAACTGATTTTGAATTTTCGTCTGACCTGTGGAGCGCGAACAAAAAAAAAAAAAAAAAAAAAAAAAAACAGACACTTTTTTTTCGGTATAGTGTAATTGAGTCTTCGCTTCGCTCATCCAATTAGAATAACACGGCGGAAAAAAAGGAAATATTTTTATTTTCTCAAAAAAATGAAATTCTGCGTGAAGTTGGATTACATTTTGATACACATTTCTGAAAACTTTCAGCTTGATCAGGTGGGCCATTTTGAAAAAAATAAAATAAAATGTGCTAAATTGGTACCACTCAAAGCAGTTTTCACCCATTTCTGAATCAAATGTCACCCAATTGGCAAATGTAGGGAGAAGTTTGGCCATAAAAGTCGACATACTAATACTATCCGCTCGTCCAACAACGCATATATGGCGTTTTCCTAGTAGTAGGCTTACAGTGGGTTTGGATCGAGTCAACTTCAACTTGACTCGCTAACGTTGCACCCATGGCAACACAACGGTGCATTCTTCAACTTGACTCGCTAACGTTGCACCCATAGCAACACAACGGTGCATTCTTCAACTTGACTCGCTAACGTTGCACCCATAGCAACACAACGGTGCATTCTTCAACTTGACTCGCTAACGTTGCACCCATAGCAACACAACGGTGCATTCTTCAACTTGACTCGCTAACGTTGCACCCATGGCAACACAACGGTGCATTCTTCAACTTGACTCGCTAACGTTGCACCCATGGCAACACAACGGTGCATTCTTCAACTTGACTCGCTAACGTTGCACCCATAGCAACACAACGGTGCATTCTTCAACTTGACTCGCTAACGTTGCACCCATAGCAACACAACGGTGCATTCTTCAACTTGACTCGCTAACGTTGCACCCATGGCAACACAACGGTGCATTCTTCAACTTGACTCGCTAACGTTGCACCCATGGCAACACAACGGTGCATTCTTCAACTTGACTCGCTAACGTTGCACCCATAGCAACACAACGGTGCATTCTTCAACTTGACTCGCTAACGTTGCATCCATGGCAACACAACGGTGCATTCTTCAACTTGACTCGCTAACGTTGCACCCATAGCAACACAACGGTGCATTCTTCAACTTGACTCGCTAACGTTGCACCCATAGCAACACAACGGTGCATTCTTCAACTTGACTCGCTAACGTTGCACCCATAGCAACACAACGGTGCATTCTTCAACTTGACTCGCTAACGTTGCACCCATAGCAACACAACGGTGCATTCTTCAACTTGACTCGCTAACGTTGCACCCATAGCAACACAACGGTGCATTCTTCAACTTGACTCGCTAACGTTGCACCCATAGCAACACAACGGTGCATTCTTCAACTTGACTCGCTAACGTTGCACCCATAGCAACACAACGGTGCATTCTTCAACTTGACTCGCTAACGTTGCACCCATAGCAACACAACGGTGCATTCTTCAACTTGACTCGCTAACGTTGCACCCATAGCAACACAACGGTGCATTCTTCAACTTGACTCGCTAACGTTGCACCCATAGCAACACAACGGTGCATTCTTCAACTTGACTCGCTAACGTTGCACCCATGGCAACACAACGGTGCATTCTTCAACTTGACTCGCTAACGTTGCACCCATGGCAACACAACGGTGCATTCTTCAACTTGACTCGCTAACGTTGCACCCATAGCAACACAACGGTGCATTCTTCAACTTGACTCGCTAACGTTGCACCCATAGCAACACAACGGTGCATTCTTCAACTTGACTCGCTAACGTTGCACCCATAGCAACACAACGGTGCATTCTTCAACTTGACTCGCTAACGTTGCACCCATAGCAACACAACGGTGCATTCTTCAACTTGACTCGCTAACGTTGCACCCATAGCAACACAACGGTGCATTCTTCAACTTGACTCGCTAACGTTGCACCCATAGCAACACAACGGTGCATTCTTCAACTTGACTCGCTAACGTTGCACCCATAGCAACACAACGGTGCATTCTTCAACTTGACTCGCTAACGTTGCACCCATAGCAACACAACGGTGCATTCTTCAACTTGACTCGCTAACGTTGCACCCATGGCAACACAACGGTGCATTCTTCAACTTGACTCGCTAACGTTGCACCCATAGCAACACAACGGTGCATTCTTCAACTTGACTCGCTAACGTTGCACCCATAGCAACAAAACAGTGCATTCTTCAACTTGACTCGCTAACGTTGCACACATAGCAACAAAACAGTGCATTCTTCAACTTGACTCGCTAACGTTGCACCCATGGCAACACAACGGTGCATTCTTCAACTTGACTCGCTAACGTTGCACCCATGGCAACACAACGGTGCATTCTTCAACTTGACTCGCTAACGTTGCACCCATGGCAACACAACGGTGCATTCTTCAACTTGACTCGCTAACGTTGCACCCATAGCAACACAACGGTGCATTCTTCAACTTGACTCGCTAACGTTGCACCCATAGCAACACAACGGTGCATTCTTCAACTTGACTCGCTAACGTTGCATTGCACCCATAGCAACACAACGGTGCATTCTTCAACTTGACTCGCTAACGTTGCACCCATGGCAACACAACGGTGCATTCTTCAACTTGACTCGCTAACGTTGCACCCATGGCAACACAACGGTGCATTCTTCAACTTGACTCGCTAACGTTGCACCCATGGCAACACAACGGTGCATTCTTCAACTTGACTCGCTAACGTTGCACCCATGGCAACACAACGGTGCATTCTTCAACTTGACTCGCTAACGTTGCACCCATAGCAACACAACGGTGCATTCTTCAACTTGACTCGCTAACGTTGCACCCATGGCAACACAACGGTGCATTCTTCAACTTGACTCGCTAACGTTGCACCCATGGCAACACAACGGTGCATTCTTCAACTTGACTCGCTAACGTTGCACCCATAGCAACACAACGGTGCATTCTTCAAGTTGACTCGCTAACGTTGCACCCATGGCAACACAACGGTGCATTCTTCAACTTGACTCGCTAACGTTGCACCCATGGCAACACAACGGTGCATTCTTCAACTTGACTCGCTAACGTTGCACCCATAGCAACACAACGGTGCATTCTTCAACTTGACTCGCTAACGTTGCACCCATGGCAACACAACGGTGCATTCTTCAACTTGACTGGCTAACATTGCACCCATGGCAACACAACGGTGCATTCTTCAACTTGACTCGCTAACGTTGCACCCATGGCAACACAACGGTGCATTCTTCAACTTGACTCGCTAACGTTGCACCCATAGCAACACAACGGTGCATTCTTCGGACAGAATCAGTTGAATCACTTCCGAGGAATGATGAGGGAGATATTTTATAGAATAATTAGAGACATGTAAAAATAGCAATTGCCATAAAAGCGACAGAAAATAAAAGTGCTATGAAACATATTTTTCTAACATTTCTTCATGTTTGTATACATTTGAAGTTGTTTGATCATGTTTTTGAAAAGGTGACAAAGCACTACAAACATCTGAATCCGCTATGTTTCAACGTATCGGCGATATAGACGCTATATATGGAATAAAAGCATTATAGATGCTATTTTCTGCAGAATATACCAATTAGGAAGTAAACGGGTGGAGTCAGTTCAGGAATTTCGAAAACCAAAGTGCATCTGCAAATGCAAGTGACAGATGAGGCCCTTGTAGGTTTAACGTGGGTGGTGGACACCATTTTCCTAAAACCATCAATTTGAGTGTTTCACCTTTATGTCTGTCTGTTGTATGTTATATAATGGTTTTGAGGGAACCGTACTGTTGTTATGCTACAGAATGTTGTTGCGCTACAAAACAATGGTTCAAAATAATAGATGAACCAAAGTGCTACTTTTCAAATTCTAAATGCTATGGAAAGTAAAAATAGTCTAAATGGGTTAGCATGGTGTTGTAGGGAAAGAATTACCCCACATGACTCATTGGCTCATGGCTGGCAAGGACGGTCCACCATGGTCAGTCTACATTGCACGTTGAGGTGCAGGCCTATTAGACCTAGAACCTACATATTTTTCAGATAAGGTCCAACTTGAAAAATGATTCATTGCATGTGGTATTTCAATGAGTCAAATTATACATGAGATACTCAAAATGTGAGAAACCTGGACATTTTTGTATTTTATTAAAATCTGGCCGGACACTCAAAAGAGAGCTGAAAGAGAGGCTATCTATGGGTAGAACAGGACGAATGGTTACCCTCTATCAGGTTCCATTAACACTCAATGTTACCTATAATAACACCGTTAGCTGATCGGTAGTAGCTTTGTGTTATTGTGCGAAACCTTTCCTGACCCGCTGTATCCCAAATTTGTAGCTGAAACATAAACAGAAAGACCTAGGTTAAGTATGGACATGCATAACAGTGTTACAGGCACTTGACAGGTTGGACCGTGATTTATGGGCCTTCTATAAATGTAAAAGTCTTCATTATGCCATACCTTTACTTTTTTTCCATCGACCATAACAGTTTTCATGGAAAAATCAACTCCAATGGTACTACCATGTCTTTCTATGAATGTTCCCGATTTAAATCGCTGCACAACGCACGTTTTCCCAGCCCCGCAGTCACCAATTAAAACAATTTTGAACAAAAAATCGAAACTGTCATCACCAGTGTTGGCTGACGTACTAGTTGAGCTATTATTTGACATGTTGATTAAACATAAAATAGGTTAATAACTGAAAACTTCAAAAATGTTGTTGTATTTGGACTTAATGTAACGCCATATTGGATTATCTGTCATACAGTACACACGATGTAGTGATACCAACCTATTCTATCATAAAATATAATTTAATATCATGTAATTTTTATAATATATATAATATCATTTTATCATAATGTATATAATATATCATGATATTATATCTAGTAGTCAAACGCGAAATATGCGTTGTAAGATGAGCGAGATATCTGAATAAGGTATAAAAGTCCTTGAAGTAGTTCTACACTTGCTACCTTATCGACTCTGGTATTCTACACACCTTGATATCTGAATAAGCTATAAAAGTCGTTAAAGTAGTTCTATAATCTCCTTTCCTTTATTGACTCTGGTATTCTACACACCTTGACGCAAATAAAAATACTTCATTGTTGGTCAACTCTTGAATCTAGAAAGCAGTGAATCTCGACAACTTGATCCTGTCACAATTTGTATGATTTATTTTATGAATATTATCAGTTATTTATTTTTTTTCTTCAAAACGGCTGATTGGAATTGCATACAAGATCGTGAAAATGTGTAAAATCTATGTATACACATTTAGAAAAAATTTCATCTCATTTGGAGAGATTTTATTTTCCAACATTTTCCGCCCAGCCAAATCTTATAGGGTTTTTAGAAACTTTGAGATGATTTCTCTCAAAATTGGTACGATCGATTCATTCCAAAAACTATACAGTTCTAAGTTGGATGAGTTTGCGTGTACAAAAAAAGTTTCATGTTGATCAGTCAACCCTTGCGACCTGTGGAGTGCTTACAAAAAAAAAAAAAAAAAAAACACACAGACAAAGCCCTATAAGAGTGGGATGGAGACTTTGCTATGCTCATCAACTATCTTCAAATTATGATGAAATAGGTTCAATACATCGTGACACATTTTAGTAGTATCTGGTTGTACCATTTCAATGGTTGTACCATATTCTATGGTTGTACCATTTTAATGGTTGTACCATATTCTATGGTTGTACCAACATAGATTAGTACCAACTTCCAATGAACGAAAATGATATAATCGGAAAGAAAACAAAATTATTTTGATTTTGACATGATGAAACTCTAGCCGATGTTTCTTTCCTATCTCAGCTGTATCACCTAATATAATTATTCAACTTCAATTCCAGTCTGAGCGTAGTTAGCCTAGTTCATGACGAGTGCGATATTGGTACATTGCATCAATCAAATGGTATATAAATGAATGAACAAATAAAGCTTACCTAGTGTCGGCATTTACCGGCACATGTGAGTGGTTAACGCACTCGCTTCATGTGATCCAGGAGATGAAGGGGCATATCGGACCTGGTTCAATACCCGCCACCAAACATCCTTATATCTATTTTTCGTTGCTTCCCTCTAGTCCAGCGTAATGCCGGAATGGTTCCCACAACTAGGAAAAAGCTCATCTCACAACGCGCATCTCGCCTTTTCCTAGTTAAGCCCAATGGAAAAATAATTTTAAAAAAAGATCAGCATTGGGTGGTCTCTATAGGCACCGATAATATGGGGTTTTGAGATGCAAGTGATTTCATGTGATTTATCCTTGCAATCAAAGGGTCTTGATAGCTGTGAGCGTACACCAATAACAACCCCCCCCCCCCCTCCCTATCTCTCATCACCTCCGGCGTCATGACGGTAGCACTTGGGAATATTTCCTCCCTGGAGAAGTGGGAAGTAAGTTGAGATTCAGTCCCGACGACGACGTCCAGCGCAGCGTGGACATAATTGGAACAACCCTGCACTGGTGAGGAACGTTTACGGGCTGTCTGTTCGAAGCTCTGGATGACGAATATCCCCCGTTGGCTCTCCGGAAAGAAAACATTCAGACGGGATGATAGCTGGCCAGCAAGGGGGTACACACACAGTGCTCACACGAATGGAGAAATTAATTCTGAACATTTTTTGTATGTTCACAAACCAGTGTGATTGAATGAAAGATATATCCGAGTTCAAGACATTCTATTTTTGTGTATTCAGTTAGTTTTACGATGAATACCGAAGAATGTTATGAAATTCAATGGCCAGTGTCGGACTGGGCCACCGAGCAATGGGGCAGTGCCAGCAGGACAGCCGCTGTTGAAATGGGCTGCGGTCATTGGCTAATACTTCTTCATGCGATCGTACTGTTTCACTTCAACGTTTCACTTTCATCAGAGGTTTCACTGGATGATGATAACATGAGTAATAGCCGAGCATTTTAATTAGGCCTATACGTATAGGGTCTGATACGTTATACAGGGTGGATTGCAAAGACGGAGTTTAAACCCCGGCTTACCTTAGTCGCCGTCTAAGTAAGAAATTGCATTGTGGCTGCAATGCAATTTCTTACTTGGACGGCAGCTAAGGTAGGCCGGGGTTTAAAACTCCGTCTTTGCAATCCACCCTGGATAACGTATGATATTCTTGTATTTACAAATATTTTCGAAACCTATTTTCTATTTGGTAAATATAACTTTGATAGATTGGGTACATGGTGAAACAAATTGAGATACAAAAATATTTTGAGATGGTCACCCAATTGAATTTTTTTTTTCTAATAATTTTGTTGTTTGATGAAATCGAGTTTCGAAATATATTCTTTCGATGTAATAAGCTTGAAGTTGGAATGAAACTCACAAGAAATGGCCTAAACTTCAACTTGTATTCAGGACTATTGCAATAACAGCAATAAGCATGAGTGTTGGCAATTCTAATGAAGATACCATAATATAAACAGAAAAAAATCACGATTTTTTCAAAACATTCTCTGCTGGGCCGAATCTGCACGCTCGTTGTAGGGTATAGCAATTTTGACTTCGCTTTTCAAGCACATCTCGGAATTTTCCAAATTCGTGGTAGGCCTATCCAAGATTCTAAACCTGTGATTGGATTGTCTCTATGCGAGACATATAAGGTGTCAATTACTTTTCTTCAGGAAAATAGCTGAGAAATGCGACAAAGATGGACTTGAAGCAAGAGATGGCAGGAGAAAATGTTCATGTGACTGATTAATCAAGTGTTAATTCAGACCAAAGAACAAACATAAAGATTCATCTGACTGAAAATTCATTCACAGTGGGCTGGCTGCGATTATACAATAACAAAAAAAACAGAACATCCAATCTAGGTCGAATATGGGAGAAATAATGTTGGTGTTTCCTTCAATATTCTCTCATTTAACTCAGTGATATTCAATGGAAATATTTTTCGACCCCCGAACGTACCAATCGAAAATGGATTCTATTATCAATGTTTTTTCGCGTTATTTTCGACCACAGTATTTGTCAATTCAATTTTTTTTGTCAATGATATTCCGATAAATTCATCAAGATGTAGGCCTACACCAATTTTATTCATGCTCAATACTCGGTTATGTTCAATATGAGTATAATATTACATGGATGGATTCCAATTTGGATGTTATATTTTCTCAACATTGTATTAAAATACTGATATTTCTACATGACCAATTGTAGGCCAAATATACAATACCAAATTACATTCGAAAAACTACCACCAATAACAAAAATTATGGGCTTATACCAATCTTGAGCCAAGATCGATGGCTTGAAACCGAAAATGAAAAAAACGTACCTCAATCACAAAAAACAATACGGGACCCCCCCCCACAGCTAGTGGACCACTTCCTGTATTTTTGCCTGGGCCGGTTGTGAGAGCCAGTCCGCCACTGTCAATGACACATTATAACTGAAAATCACCAGTAATGTGTAATTTAAAATTTCAATATGTCTTAAACAAAAATTAAGAAATGTGTAATATTAATTTTTGACTTTTCCACTCGACAGAAGACCTACTCACACAGCTTTACAGAATGTCAGATTTTAATTTTCCTCTTTGCTACGGCTCAATCAATTCAGCTGAACATTTCCAACAATGTTTATTATTGACAAAGAACATCAAATTGAGTTAATAAGCCTCGGTAATGACATGTATTTGTTGTTTTCGAGAAACATTAAGTTGATGAATCAACAATGTGTGCTTTTGGTGATGGCGCAGGACATATTATACAACTCCTGAATCATAGCCTATAATTTCTCTGCAAAAGTAACTTTTAAAGAGGAACTTTTATTTTTCAAGAACTTAAAAGTTCCTTTTTGGGGGGAGTTACTATAACTTTCAACAGCTCCTTTTTAAATACCAAGTAACTTGACTTTTAAAATTTCCTTTATTTGAGGAACTTTAATTTTCCTGGATGGATGGTTTTATTTTCTTGGTCCCTTGAAAAACGATGGATAGAGGTTTCACTGTATTAATTGAAGATTAATTAAAGATTACGCATCTTGAAGTCGATGTATTTTTAATTCATTCACACTGCGGTCCGTGAATACGGAAAAACATAGTGGAGATGAATTTCTCTATTCGTAGGCTATAAACAACGTAACGTGCACCTCTTAAATTTCCTTGACTCCACGCACGGTGACGAAAGGGAATTTCCAAAAGTCGCCAACTAAACGAAGCTTTTCAATTCAACACCAAGAATGCATATTCTGGGCTTCCAACCAATAAAGTAACAAGATAAAGTAACTAAAAAAAAAAAGCAATAAAGTAACTCAAATTCAGGGTGAAATGTTTACATTTATTGTTTGAAAATACAACCAATCTTACACGATGCTTGATGTACAATAACAGAGTAACATACTAATTAACAGTGATCCCGTTGCTATACAACATCGTGTAACTTCGGTCAGTTCCCCAATAACATCAGTCACAAGTTCATCAGGGGTCTAATACACGTGTCTAAAATAAGGATAATGTCTTTCTCTCGTGTTTTCTGTGTTGATAATAATACAATTTACATTCTTGACATCAATCAGTGATCAGATCTACAAGAAAAAACACCGACCGACATGCTATGCGTTTAGATAAATGTACATAAATGACATATAAAACTAATTCTACGGGACCATGCCTCACAAAATGATATGTGTTTGAAACCAGTGTTACATAGTACATGACAGTGTTCAATGCTCGCCCCAGTGATATGGCACTGTTCCGACGTTAGATGTGGGTGACGATGTGGCTCAGTGATGTATCAAATAACGTACTGTGACTACAATACAAATGTACACACTGTATTTTCAATTCAGCTAAACGTGAAACAATGCATTATTAATTAGTATTTATATATATATCTTTTTTGACGTCTCCTACTTTTCACGTACACACAGAAAATTTGTATTCATTCTTTTTTTTTTTTGCAAGTTTTTCTAATGGAGCTCATCAAAATGAAGTGGTTTGTTTAAGAATTAGGGTGCAAATAAGATAATTTTTTTCCGAAACGAAGTCCTTATGTTAGGATATTGATAAGAACAGCACTAAAATTCCTGACATTTATACCGTACACTGATTTCTTCATCTACAAATCAGTTGCACATCGACGTCGTGTCGCTGTGCCATCTTCTGACCGCAGGCTCTCGGGTGAATCCCGCTGGCCTCTCGTCCTCTCGAGTCGAGCGATCGGCGATCTGGTGTAGGCCTGGCAAGTCCATGTTGTCGATATAATACATCCGGTCCAGTTCAGAGAGTGTCACATCAGTCAGTCGACGCACGGTTACCATTTCGACGCCATTTCCTATCTCTTTCCATTAGTTTAGAATATTTCGTTGATGACTTATCCATTTTCATTACACAATCAAAAGCTACATATTCTTTTCGTTTCCAATCACATATCTAGTGCCAATAATGCGTTCATATATTCTTATCCACAACTCTCTCTCTCTCGACTATATGCACAAACTGAATTCACTGGAAACACAATCTACGTGAGACCTCGCTACGCAATATGATACACACTTGATGTCGTTATTATTACTCTCTAGATTACAACTCAAAGACTCGGATAGTTAACGTAACATCGAGTTTCTGTCTCTTCCAATTGACGAGTAGACCTGCCCACGCACACTGGGGTATTGCTTGCTGTTTCAATTGCGCTCAGTTGCTTACTTGTGTTTGTATTGACTATTTATTCTCTTGTTTTCAAATATACTGTGTTGCTCTGTGTGCCAACAATGAGACCACTGTACACTAAGGCCGGGTGACGTATTGGCTGATCCGCGAGCTAGCCGCACCGGCCGATGTTGTGCGTGGAAGAGGCCATCTGGAGCAGGTGGATGTGGTAGCCCGTGTCCAGGCTCAGGTCCGAGACGCAACCCACCATGCCGCCGCTGTATCCGACGCCCTCGTGGTAGTCGTCCGTGCCTCCTGCAACACGCAAGACAAGGGTCACTCACATGACCCCGTTGAACAAGTACCACCCTCCCACCCATAGTGTCTAGTTTCAGGTCCGAGACGACCGAAATCCCTTACGACTACCCTCTCACTGTACATCCCCATGGCATAGGTAAAAACGTAGACAAGACGATACTAGTTTATAGATTCAGTCAATTTGGACCTCTCTTGGGATTTTTTTTGAAATTCCAATTTAAAAAATAAATACGAGAATAACCCGGAGGAAATGATTTGAAAAAATATTTTTTTCGAATGAATTCAAAGTTTCACGTAGCTTGAACATGAGGATGCATACACATTATCTGAAAGTTGTACACAAATCGGAGCTGCTGTTTTGTAGAAAATGATCATAATGTAGTTTTTCAGATCATCGAAAATACTTAAAGTACGGGAACATGATACACATACACATTGTTTTATCCATAGATATTAATGTTAAAATACCACATGTAACATAAAAATTAAGAAAAAAAATCCTCATATTTATTTTGATTATTGCTGCGAACCGCGCCAAAAAAGCGCTTCTTCACCAAGGCGTTCCGTAAGGGTACGTAGCTGGCTGTCGGCCGCTCGCTATAGCAGTCAAAGAAGCACGGTTAGTATATTAATTGATACCAAGTCTTGTGGTTGGGTAAACAAGTGTGAAGTGTGTTTTTAAATGTGTATTATTGAATATCGAGATAAAGTACTCTTTACTTTTATTAAAAAACTAGTAATAAACGTCTTGTACTATCGTAGTACAATGTGAGGAATGCGTTACTGTTGCGTGTATTTTCTTGTCTTATTGTGTCAATATGTACAGTCAGTTGGAATCTCCCAGTAACTCATATATATGCCTATATCTTGAATTAACTCTCCCCCCCTCTACCCTTCCAAAAATACCCCAAACATTCGTCCAACTTGTTTAGAAGGAATAGTCGAGCTGTCAGATGGGATAACGCGGGTAAGCAGTATACAAGTGTACGAGTGGTGAACGCCTCGGTGACGTCACGCTGCACGCTAGAAGGGGTATGCAGACATTTAGAAAAAAAAATCAAAATAAATACTAGAAGTCGGCAATTTTTTTTTTTTTTTAAACTTATCGATATTGAATGGATCTACACCCTAATACATAAGTTGTGTGTGTGTCTATCATCTATCATTGTCAATTACCTCAAAGGGCAAGCCAATGTTGTGAATAGCTTTTCAGGTAGGAATTAGATCTAATTATTTCATGTCCTTTCGTGAAAACGGCATATTTTAAACACATTTTCCATATTTATTAGGATTTTTTGAAGATTATAAATTCCACAGGAAAGTCGATACATTCTTGAGAGATGACATCACACACTAACATCTCCACTCGGTGTTTGCTGCGGCCGAACGATATTACACAAAACTATGCGCGAGCCTAATTCCAATCCAGCTCTACATGCTTAGTTATTACGCTTGCTTAAAATTGAACAGCATCATCACTGTCTATGATCCTTCCCCTACAATACAGATATTCTCAACATACATTCGAGCAATATTTCGCTTGTTTATTGAATTATATGTGATTGATCTGTCAAATACACGTTATATTTGCGTCGTTAAGATTGTTCACTGTAATGTCACAGTAGTAGTAGTAGTAGTAGTAATAGAAGTGTTTATTCCTTTAACCGGAATTGTGAAATCGGTACACAATTCACATATTTTACAATATAACTTATCAATAGCATTACATTTGAGTATGGCAGTAAGCCATCATTTATAATGAAGCTATTCCGTCAGAAGGTTAGGGAGGCGATAGGATAGGATCGATAGGGAACTTGCCACCGCGCATTTATGTGCAACTGCAAGAGTTAATAATAAATAAATAAATAATAAATAATTATCAACGAATTAGTAATTCTAGTATATCAAACAAATATTACAACAAATGATGATACATTACGGAAATTCAGATTGATCGTTACGGAATTGAGATAAATCAATAGATCTCGTAAATGTAGACACTCTGATACATAGATATAGATAGCTAGATAATATGGATAGTCAGTTGAATTATATATTAAAAAAAAAAAAATAGAATTACCGAATATGTCAATACACAGACAAGTTAAATCAATAATTAAAAAGTATTATAAATTTACTGAAATCCAGCATCAACGAACTCTTGCACAGAATAGAAACTATTAACTGTGAGGTGCTCCTTGAGGAGTGATTCAAATTGATTTAATGGCAGAATCTTAATACTTATTGGGAGAATATTATCAAGTTTACTACCTGAAATTTGAAGACCTTTGCCGTATAATGAACGGTTATGTTCGTTTAGGTGGATGAGATTCTTATTCCTAGTATTATGTTCATGATCAATGGGAGGGAAATCTGTTACTAGCTAGACGTATTTTTGTTTGTTCATCTTTTAGAATAGAGTTTGAGGATGATGAAAAACAAATATGATCATCACACTTGCGTTATTGACATATTTCATCATGGAATACATTGTACGCGGCACACGGGACTAACAGCTGTTTGTCTACGCGTCAGCCTACTTCGTACACTGGCATGCCAAGGATAGGGGCTTGCCACCGTGAAGTGAATGTGAGTGTTATAACTTGTAATGATAATAATAATAACTGATAATAAAATGGCATTACATGATTGAGTATGGCAATAAGTCATCATTATTGAATCATCAACGAATCAGTGATGAGTATATCGAACGAGTAATTAGACGAGCTTTAGTGAGGATTCAATTTGACCTACTAAAATTGGTGTTCGTTTTTATGTTTTTTTTTTTTAAATGTTTTTTTATCGGTCCTCCACAGGTCAAACGGCTACATCTATCAACTTCAAACTTTTTTTCTTCATGGTTTCTTATCTTACTTAGATCTGTATAGTTTTGTGGCATTATTGGATGAAACTTTTTTTTCATGAATTTTAGAAATTTCGAAAATACCCGTTAGAATAACACGGCGGAAAAAAATGAAAATATTTTCATTTTAAAAAGAATGAAATTTTGCGTGAAGTTGGGTTACATTCTGATATACATTTCTGAAAACTTTCAGCTTGATCGGGTCAGCCATTTCAAAGAAAAACCATAAAATGTGCTGAATTGGTACCACTCGAAGCAGTTTTTACCCATTTATAACTCAAATGTCACCCAATTGGCAAACTTAGGCAAAAGTTTGGCAAAGAAGTCGACATACTAATACTTTCCGCTCGTCTAACGACGCGTATATAGCGTTTTCCTAGCATATGAACATATTCGCATGACACCAATTGGTTTGACTTGGAATGAAAGTTGGAGATATTGCTTGGATGGAGTTGACGCGGTCTCACCTATGTAGAGGCCAGTGTCGGTGTTGAGTTGCCGCAGTCGCCCCGGGGACTTCTGTGTCACCGATACGCCGTTGTCGACAATAATCGTGCCTTCTTGGTCAGTTCTGTAACAACACCACGGGTTATCAACTGAAGACGCCCAACTCTTTCAACGGTATACAAATTATTATTATTATTTATCTATTGACAACAGAATATGAGTATTTCACAAATGCATTGAATTTTTTTTTTTTAATAATAACATCGAAACTTGATACAAAATCATTGTTCCCCAATTAAGAGGCCGCAGGCGCTCGTATTTCACGCCGCAAACTCTCACGGCCGTAATTTTTGAGATATCAATATGATTGATTTTGCATTCTGTTGATAATTGAAAGAGGGAGGTTATCGCATTCACAGAATTTTGAACAACTAATTTGTAATTTTTCAAATTCTTCAAATGGAAAATAAAAAAATTCTAGTTTACGGAAACCTAGATATATATTTTTGAATACCGAAAAATAATATGGACTGTGAAATATATCGAAAGTGTGAGCTAGGGAATTAACGGCGTTTACGAGAATATGAGTTCGGCGGGCTAGTCTATGGGCTGCGCCTAGCACACGATGCATGTTAAACTCGAGTCTGAAGCGAGCGAACAACTAGCCCGTGTAGAGCGCCTGCGGCCTCTTAAGGCTATGAATGAAAGATAGAATTGTTTGGACGGGGCACCACAAGGGCAATCTTACCACCTCATTCTGATTATTTAAAACTAATGATCAAATATATAATATAATAATTATTCAAAATAATGTAAAATAAAATAAAATGAAATTTGGCACATGAAATCTCAGAACAAAATACACAACATATAGCAATACTAAATGAGGAGAGCGACAAATTAACGTTACAATTCATAAGAATAGAAATACAATGAAAACACTGGTCCATTTTGGCCTGACCAAATAAAAAAAGTGAATGATTCATTCACCTCAAATGAACAAGTTATCATTTCGGTAAACTATAGTAGTCCGGTATATGGAGAATTTTATCTCATCAACATTGCTCCACATTTAAGGATATCGATCAAAAGTGGACTATTATAAATAGGCCTAATTAGACGAGCTTTAGCGAGGATTCAATTTGACATACTGAAAAAAATTGGTGTTTGTTTTTATGTTTTTTTTTTTCATGTTTTTTTGTCCGTTCTCCACAGGTCAAACGGCTACAGCTATCAACTTCAAACTTTTTTTCGTTATGGTTCCTCATCTAACTTAGATCTGTAAAGTTTTGTGGCATTATCGTATAATAACTTTTTTTTTATGAATTTTAGGAATTTCAAAAATACCCACTAGAATAACACGTTGAGAATAAAGAAAACATTTGTTTTTTCCCAAAAAATGAAATTTTGCGTGAAGTTGAGTTACATTATGATACACATTTATGAGAACTTTCAGCTTGATCGGGTGAGTCATTTCAAGGGAAAACCATAAAATGTGCTAAATTGGTACCACTCAAAGCAGTTTTTACCCATTTCTAACTTGAATGTCACCCAATTGGCGAATGTAGGCAAAAGTTTGGCCATAAAAGTCGACATACTATTACTATCCGCTCGTCTAACAACGCATATATGGCGTTTTCCTAGTAAGTAATAACATGGATGTTATCTGTGGTTTCTTGCGGTCAGTTCAGAGCCAAAGGTCCCGCTTGCCTGTCACGATTTAGCGGATTCCCTTGTGAACTAGATGTGGATCAGAGTGCCTACAGTAGGCCAACAGTGGCATTGTTAAACTTACAAAATCTATCATTTTCGTAAAAAACAAATGCCACTACTAACATTATAATTCTACTGAGCTGTGTATAGCACTGTATAGCATTGTTTTTTCTTATAGTTCGGTATAAAAGAGATAGTTTCACCACGAGCAATCGGGACCCTGGACTCGGGAACTGACCCCGGAAATATTTCAATTTCAAGACCCGAGTTGGGTCACCTTCTTTATATCATGATGAAATAGGTAGGTTGGTAACACTACAACGTGGTGGAAACATTGCTCTGAAAGTGAAAGAGAGTGTCTGACCTGGTTGCCTTGACGCGATGCCAGAGCCCGTCGTCGACGCGCGTCTGGTTGTAGGCGATGTCCACCTGGCCGCTGCCGAGGTCGAACCGGAAGTGCATGAGCCCGTCCACGATGCCCAACGAGAGGAAGTCGCTGGCCGCGTCTCGACGTCCGCTCCACAGGAGCAGGCCGGACGTGGAGCTCGTGCGGAACCTCATGTTGATGTTGACCTTGTAGCTGGCGACCCTGACGAGCATTCAAAATGTGGTGATGTTATTAGACGAGCTTTAGCGAGGATTCAATTTGACTTACTGAAAAAATTGGTGTTCGTTTTTATGCTTTTTTTTTTTTCAATGTTTTTTTGTCGGTTCTCCACAGGTGAAACGGCCACAGCTATCAACTTCAAACTTCTTTCCGTTATGGTTCCTCGTCTAACTTAGATCTGTATAGTTTTGTGGCAACTTGAAACTTGAGCGTTATAGTTTCACTTGATACATCTGGAATAGGGGATGTGGTGTGGAATAGTGATGTTGGCATTAGTTTGTATTATTATCATCATTATCTATAATTATATAAATTTTATTAGCATGTATTTAGGCCCTATCAGTATTAATATTTCACTAAAACAGTATTAAAATATTCCAATATGTTTATCTAGTATATGCACAACAACACAAGGTGCATAATATACATGTCAGTATATTATACCAACTTGTTATGATCATTATAATTTATCTTGTATTATATTATTAACTTATTTTTTAATAAGTTATATATGGTGAAAAACCTTTCCACACACCCTTAATGGTATATATCCTAAAGGGTTTGTGTTCATACCTTGTCATTTGTGTTCACACTGTGTCATATGTAATGTACAATTAATGGAAATAAAACTTGACTACTACTACTATGTCATCCAAACGATCGTTTCACAATCTTATTATACATTCAAACTTGTATTTCATCTTTGTTACCATTGGTGGAGGTGCCATACTAGTGTATTGAGGGTTGCGTTGGTTTGCCGGTACCGGGGCAAGCTCGACACACCTTGGTACATACATGAGCTACAATTACTCTGACTATGTACGGCCATTTTAATTCAGTCCTGATTTTTTGAGTAAATCGTTCAATATTATATATTGCCAAATTATAACATTATAGGCCTATCACTCATTTTTTTTTTCATTTTGTATAATGACAAACTTTACATCTGCTGTTAATGGAAGGAAGTGATCATTGCCCAAGAGACTTGATCAAAGTGGAAGATATCAACATTACATTCGTGTGTTTTGTTCACTCTTAATACCAATGCTGGTAATGTCCGGATATATATCACAGAAACGGTTTTCACTTATAATGTGTTCCGGACTTTCGGAAACTGCAAGACTTTTATCTGCGGCATAAAGTTATGGTCACCGACAGCGCAGTCCTGGAGTTGAAGTTCATTGGTTTCAAATAATTAAAATGGGGTGGTAAGATCGCCCTTGTGGTGCCCCGTCCAAACGATCTTACTTTTCATCCTTAGCCTTAATTGGGGAACAATGATTTTGTATCAAGTTTCGATGTTATTAAAAAAAAAAAAAATATCATATACATAGTAATTAACTAATTATAATTGTTAAGAATGATATTAATGTGAAGGTGCAATACACAAAATGGATCACAACTCTTTTAATCCAATTCTGAATGTTGAATGGACCTAACACTACTGGTACTGTTCTACTGGAGTGAATATTCGAGGGCGATTTATCACTAAAAAAGGGATTATTCTATAAATTAATTGAAAATGCGTCCAGAAGAAGATTTTACGTTGCAAAAGTATGCCATCAGGACCATGGTTAGAGCTAAAAGATTGACACACTGTAAGCAAATATTTGAAAAAGAAATGATCTTGACCATATCAAGTGCATACATTCTTGAAGTACTGTTATATGTCTTTAAAAACAAACATCTATTCGACATTAATCCCGATGTTCATGAACATAAAACTAGAAACTATCTGTTCCTTCTCATAATGGAGTAGCTTTTGGAGAAAGGGCATATTTGTAGGCTTGAAAATGTTTAACCATCCACCTGACGAAATAACATCACTGAGAGATTATAATAAATTCAGGTATGTTCTAAGGAAACGACTTCTTGACCATACATTTTATAATGTGAAAGAGTTTTTTACTAAAACTTCCAATTGAAACACTTCATGTTTTATGTACTTGACGAGTCCAATATCCTATACAAATGTATTTTTATGTACTGTGATGTATTGGCTAAATAGACTACAATTAGAATTACGATGATCGCTATCCCAAGTTTAGTGAAGTATAGACCTGGGAATGAATAGGCGAACGCGTTATGTGTTGCCGCGTTGATGGATGAGCTGGAACATATCAACTTATCTTTGGATTGGTTATTATATATATATATATATATATATATATATATATATATACACACCTTGAGATCCAAACCATTATATCACTGCCATCTTATTTTCCATTAATAATTTATATAATAATAAAGAAGGCTTTGTTTCAATCGTTTACAATCAAGTGGTGACACTTGTTGCTTTGATTTAATAGGTATCTTAATAGCTTTGAATAATTGACACAAATAACATTATATATTTTTTTACATCGAAACGGCTGATCCTATTTGAGTAAAAGTTCGGAATAATGTGTATCATTATCAGATTGAAATTCCCGGAGAATTTGAAACCTCTCGGATGAAATATTTTTCACGAATGTTTTCCTCTGGCTTATTCTAATGGGCTTTTTGAAAACTTTGGAATGAGTTTTCTCAGAAGTTGTTCAACCGATCGTGCCTCAAAACTATACAGCATCAAGTCAGATAGGGGTTCATGTGTGTGCCAAGTTTCAACTGATTTTGAATTCTTGTCTGACCTGTGGAGCGCGAAAAAAAAAACAAAAAAACAAAAAAAAAAAAAACAGGCACTTTTTTTTCGGTATAGTGTAATTGAGTCTTCGCTTCGCTCATCCAATTACAAGTTTCAAAGAGGGCTGACGTAAACACGCACGAATGTGTACACGTGCAACGTATAGGCACTGTATATATAGCATAGCTACGCTATGCACGAAACGAAAAACGAAGCTATTTCCGCGATTTCTCCCAGCAAAACTCCCGGCCAGCACTGATTTTATTGAAATTTGGCCATTTTTTAAGTGATTTTTGCAATTCACAAGCAGTTTCGGAATCCAACAATTGTATCATTATCGAAAAGAAAAGAGAAAGTGTGAAGCAGTAGAGTGTATACTGGTACAATTCACTTTAATAAGTAATCAACTCAATACTCATCATATGTTATTGTGTGCTCATTCGTAGGTCAACATTATATATTTTTAAAGGAGGATAAGTTATTGGGGGGGCGCACATGCCAATTGGGGGGACGCGCGCACCCCCTGAGACCCCCTAACGACGACCCTGGAGTATCTACGGCAGAGACTATGTACCCCCAACTCGAAGTGTGCCGCGACCTGGATTGAGGACAATATTTGGCATCGCTGTACGTACAGAACGAGTAGATGCCCGTGTCTACGTTCCCGCATAGCGTAGCAAAAGCAAGGCCAGCCCTATCTTGGTATCCCAATACGCAGGCACAGGCGTAATGCAGGCGTATATAAGCTCCGTTCCGCCTGCCGGCGGTATACGCGAGGTTTGTACACTAACCCAACCCTAACCCAACCTACTGTCCATCTTTGTAGGCATTACGCCTATTTCAATTTTTCAATTCAAAAGTAATAGCGGTTATTATTGGGAGGACGTGATTGGCGCGTGAGTCTAAGGCAGTCAACAAGGCGGTGGTCTCGGGCATTGAGCCTACACGGTTGCCACACATTGCCACATTCGATATATCTACTCTCTGTTGACTGATTCTTGACGCTGAAGTAACAATGTTGAACCATGAAAGGTCCACAAAGCCATTGTTTCACCATAGATATCCATGTTACCGAGGTATGTTACTCAACGTTGAGAAGGCGGACATACTTGTGTCTCGGCAGTCGCTTCACACCGCTTTGAAAACCAGGAAGTTTCCCACATATTCGACATATATCAGTGATGATATAGAATGGCTTGCTTGGATTCTATTTGTGAATGTCCAATATGGCCACTGAGATTCGAACGAGCACATGTCGCTATCGGCTGCAGGAGTAACGTATCTCGGTGAGGTGATATATAATGCCATGCTTAGATTCTATTTGTGAATGTCCGATATGGCCGCCGAGATTGGAACGAGCCTATGTCACTATCGGCTGCAGGAGTAACGTATCTTGGTGAGGTGATATAGAATGCCTTGCTTGGATTCTATTTGTGAATGTCCAATATGGCCGCTGAGATTGGAACGCGCTATTGGCTGCAGGAGTAACGTATCTCGGTGAGGTGATATAGAATGCCTTGCTTGGATTCTATTTGTAAATGTCCAATATGGCCGCCGAGATTGTAACGAGCACATGTCGCTATCGGCTGGAGGAGTAACGTATCTCAGCGAGGTGATATAGAATGCCTTGCTTAGATTCTATTTGTAAATGTCCAATATGGCCGGCGAGATTGGAACGAGCACATGTCGCTATCGGCTGCAGGAGTAACATATCTCAGTGAGGTGAGCTAATATATATGTGGTTTTACCTTCTGATTGTATCTGTGTCAGTGAAGTGCAGGAAGCTGTCGCCCAGGAAGCGTGCCGGCGCGGAGGCCGACTGCTCGCACTGCCCCTCGCGGTAGCAGGCGCAACTATAGTGCTGTCGGTCCGGCACGCAGCGGGCCAGCTCGCCACAGGGCCGCGCCAGGCACGGGTGGGGGCAGTTGTTGACATTGACCCCCCCCAGAGCGGCGGCCACGATCTGCAGCGGCTCGTCGTTCACCACCACCTGTCGGGCACAGAGCACACTTGATGGGGGTACGACCACACATGACCAGCTGAGGGCTTCATGGGGGTACGACCAGGGCCATAGCAACAGACTAGTAATTCAAATACTATTTAATACTAGTAAACTTCCCGTGAATGATCACCCATTATCGAGATTGATACGAGAAAAAATAGAGATGGAAAAGCGACCAAAAAATTTGAATCAAATGGATGACACCCTTAATTTGTCTGTCACTGGGAGGGTTTAATGGTGGACACATCGGAGGGGAAACGTCGATATGTAATCAGAGGGTTGGATGGAGAGAGACAGAGAGAAGGGGATGAAGAACAAGGAGAGGAGATGGAAGAGGGAAGAGTCACGAGAAGCTAGAGGGTTGGATGGGAAGAGACAGAGAGAAGGGGATGAAGAAGGAGAGGAGATGGAAGAGAGAAGAGTCACGAGAAGCTAGAGGGTTGAATGGGAAGAGACAGAGAGAAGGGGATGAAGAAGAAGGAGAGGAGATGGAAGAGAGAAGAGTCACGAGAAGCTAGAGGGTTGGATGAAGAGAGACAGAGAGAAGGGGATGAAGAACAAGGAGAGGAGATGGAAGAGAGAAGAGTCACGAGAAGCTAGAGGGTTGGATGGGAAGAGACAGAGAGAAGGGGATGAAGAAGGAGAGGAGATGGAAGAGAGAAGAGTCACGAGAAGCTAGAGGGTTGGATGGGAAGAGACAGAGAGAAGGGGATGAAGAAGGAGAGGAGATGGAAGAGAGAAGAGTCACGAGAAGCTAGAGGGTTGGATGGGAAGAGACAGAGAGAAGGGGATGAAGAAGAAGGAGAGGAGATGGAAGAGAGAAGAGTCACGAGAAGCTAGAGGGTTAAATGGGAAGAGACAGAGAGAAGGGGATGAAGAAGAAGGAGAGGAGATGGAAGAGAGAAGAGTCACGAGAAGCTAGAGGGTTGAATGGGAAGAGACAGAGAGAAGGGGATGAAGAAGAAGGAGAGGAGATGGAAGAGAGAAGAGTCACGAGAAGCTAGAGGGTTGAATGGGAAGAGACAGAGAGAAGGGGATGAAGAAGAAGGAGAGGAGATGGAAGAGAGAAGAGTCACGAGAAGCTAGAGGGTTGGATGGGAAGAGACAGAGAGAAGGGGATGAAGAAGGAGAGGAGATGGAAGAGAGAAGAGTCACGAGAAGCTAGAGGGTTGGATGGGAAGAGACAGAGAGAAGGGGATGAAGAAGGAGAGGAGATGGAAGAGAGAAGAGTCACGAGAAGCTAGAGGGTTGGATGGGAAGAGACAGAGAGAAGGGGATGAAGAAGAAGGAGAGGAGATGGAAGAGAGAAGAGTCACGAGAAGCTAGAGGGTTGAATGGGAAGAGACAGAGAGAAGGGGATGAAGAAGAAGGAGAGGAGATGGAAGAGAGAAGAGTCACGAGAAGCTAGAGGGTTGGATGGGAAGAGACAGAGAGAAGGGGATGAAGAAGGAGAGGAGATGGAAGAGATGAGAGTCACGAGAAGCTAGAGGGTTGGATGGGAAGAGACAGAGAGAAGGGGATGAAGAAGGAGAGGAGATGGAAGAGAGGATGACTGACGAGAAGCTAGAGGGTTGGATGGGAAGAGACAGAGAGAAGGGGATGAAGAAGAAGGAGAGGAGATGGAAGAGAGAAGAGTCACGAGAAGCTAGAGGGTTGGATGGGAAGAGACAGAGAGAAGGGGATGAAGAAGGAGAGGAGATGGAAGAGATGAGAGTCACGAGAAGCTAGAGGGTTGGATGGAGAGAGACAGAGAGAAGGGGATGAAGAAGAAGGAGAGGAGATGGAAGAGAGAATGAGTCACGAGAAGCTAGAGGGTTGGATGGGAAGAGACAGAGAGAAGGGGATGAAGAAGGAGAGGAGATGGAAGAGAGAAGAGTCACGAGAAGCTAGAGGGTTGGATGGGAAGAGACAGAGAGAAGGGGATGAAGAAGAAGGAGAGGAGATGGAAGAAAGAAGAGTCACGAGAAGCTAGAGGGTTGGATGGGAAGAGACAGAGAGAAGGGGATGAAGAAGGAGAGGAGATGGAAGAGAGGATGACTGACGAGAAGCTAGAGGGTTGGATGGGAAGAGACAGAGAGAAGGGGATGAAGAAGAAGGAGAGGAGATGGAAGAGAGAAGAGTCACGAGAAGCTAGAGGGTTGGATGGTAAGAGACAGAGAGAAGGGGATGAAGAAGAAGGAGAGGAGATGGAAGAGAGAAGAGTCACGAGAAGCTAGAGGGTTAAATGGGAAGAGACAGAGAGAAGGGGATGAAGAAGAAGGAGAGGAGATGGATGAGAGAAGAGTCACGAGAAGCCAGAGGGTTGAATGGGAAGAGACAGAGAGAAGGGGATGAAGAAGAAGGAGAGGAGATGGAAGAGAGAATGACTGACGAGAAGCTAGAGGGTTGAATGAGAAGAGACAGAGAGAAGGGGATGAAGAAGGAGAGGAGATGGAAGAGAGAATGACTGACGAGAAGCTAGAGGGTTGATGGGGAAGAGACAGAGAGAAGAGGATGAAGAAGGAGAGGAGATGGAAGAGAAAATGACTGACGAGAAGTTAGAGGGTTGATGGGGAAGAGACAGAGAGAAGGGGATGAAGAAGAAGGAGAGGAGATGGAAGAGAGAATGAGTCACGAGAAGCTAGAGGGTTGGATGGGAAGAGACAGAGAGAAGGGGATGAAGAAGGAGAGGAGATGGAAGAGAGAAGAGTCACGAGAAGGCAGAGGGTTGGATGGAGAGAGACAGAGAGAAGGGGATGAAGAAGAAGGAGACGAGATGGAAGAGAGAATGACTGACGAGAAGCTAGAGGGTTAAATGGGAAGATACAGAGAGAAGGGGATGAAGAAGGAGAGGAGATGGAAGAGAGAAGAGTCACGAGGAGCCAGAGGGTTGGATGGAGAGAGACAGAGAGAAGGGGATGAAGAAGAAGGAGACGAGATGGAAGAGAGAATGACTGACGACAAGCCATGCTACCACCTTGACAACACGCGTACAAGAGATACTCACTCGAATGAATATTTGTCTCCTACCTTCTGTATGCAGCCGACGAACGAGGAGTGTATCCTGACTTTGGGCGAGACCATGTCGAAGTTTGGCACGCCCCCGATGTACAGGTTGTGTGGCAGCGACATCTGCGTGAAGCCTCCGGGGGCGAGCGTCTGCAACAGCGGCGAGTCGTCCACCTTGAGTAGCGCCAGGCGGCCGGTGCGCGAGACACGGACCTCGTGCCACTCCCCCAGGCTGACGGGCTCGAGGCTCCTGACAAAAAAACACCTCCATTATTAGACGAGCTTTGGCGAGGATTCAATTTGACATACTGAAAAAAATTGGTGTTTTTTTATGTTTTTTCATGTTTTTTTTGTCGGTTCTCCACAGGTCAAACGGCTACAGCTATCAACTTCAAACTTTTTTCAATCATGGTTCCTCATCTAACTTAGATCTGTATAGTTTTGTGGCATTATTGGGTGGTAACTTTTATTTGTATGAATTTTAGAAATTTCAAAAATACCCATTAGAATAACACGCTGGGAAAAAAATAAAAATATTTTTATTTGAAAAAAAAAAATGAAATTTGTGTGAAGTTGGATTACATCTTGGTCACTACGAAGTAGTATATACTAATATTTTTGATCTTGATACACATTTCTGGAAATTCTCAGCTTGATCGGGTCAGCCATTTGTAGAAAAAACATAAAATGTGCTAAATTGGTACCACTCGAAACAGTTTTTACCCGTTTATAACTAAAATGTTACCCAATTGGCGAATGTAGACAAAAGTTTGGCAAAAAAGTCGACACACTATTACCATCCGCTCGTCTAACAACGCATATATGGCGTTTTCCTAGTGTTATTGTAACGTGCTACTTCATTTGATACAAATACATTCAAATTATAATCCAATTATAATTCGAATACATCCGATTTGAGTGAAAGTTCGGAATAATGTGTGTCATCATTATATTGAAATTTCCTGAAAATTTGAATTTTCTCGGATGAAATATTTTTAACGAATTTTTTCCTCTTGGTTATTCTTATGGGATTTTTGAAAACTTTGAAATAAGTTTTCTCAGAAGTGGTTAAACTGATTGCGCCTCAAAACGATACAGTATCAAATTAGATGAGGGCACTTGTGTATGCCAAGTTTCAATTCATTTTTAATTTTCGTTTGACATGTGAGGCGCGAACAAAACAAAAAAAAAAATAAAAAAAAAGGCACTTTTTTTTCGGGTATGGTGAAATTGAGTCTCCGCTTCGCCCATCCAATAATAATAATAACAGTAATAATGATGATGATAAATTATTTTCTATTTCTATTTTTATTCACACGTTTCCATTTCATAAGCACTAATGTTTACAACAATAACAATTCACCACATTTGATTGAAGTGAATTGTTACAGTCATTGAGATTCGATGATATGAGAAATAAATGAACGAATACCGTAAGAAATGAGAATTATGAAATTGCAATAAAGTTAAAGCTCGCTTCTCAAAGCCTGGGGTTGAAAATACCGGAGATTACATGCCAGTAAGATGTGAGACGTTTTGTGTCAAAAGTACGATATTCAGATTCAAAAGTTATTTCAACAGAATAATTTAAAATACAATCAAAGTCAGAGCCGAGAAAACGAATATGAATAAACGTCTATAACGATTCAAATGAATGAAACTCAATCTGAGAATGTTTACGCGAGGTGAACTGTGACTAACAATGAACAACATGTGTTCAAATGGAGGGGAGACGAGTAGGAAAACATTTCTATAGAAGAAGTAACACATCTAGGTGGCCTGACGATTAGCCACGCCTACTAGTGATAGGCGTGGCTGAACGCCAGGCCACCTAGATCTATACT
>OZ023326.1:88943319-88958319 GCA_964007535.1 Brachyptera risi | reverse complement strand
TGAACTTTGTTATGAGGAATTTGGAAGGGGCATGCGAAGCAGTTAAGGCAAAGGCTTACTTGACGTTGATAAGACCGATAGCTGAATATGCGGCAACGGTGTGGGATCCGTATAAATTGGGACAGATCAAGAAGATAGAAAGTAAACAGAGGTGGGCAGCGAGAAGAGTTACAGGGAAGATGAAGAGGAGGAAATGGATCATCAAAGTAAAAAAGCAGGAAGGGTTAAATATCAAGCTGTAGAGGGTACCAGAGAGTGTGAGTAAGATGATTGAAGTGTTGGGATGGAATTAGTTGCAGAAGAGGAGAGGGCAGATGAGGCTGTACAATATGTATAGGGTATTCACAGGGCAAAGAGCATGGAAAGATATAGGAATGAGATTGAAGGAACCACATTATTATGGGAGAAGTGACCACTGGGCCAAAATAAAAATCGTTCAAGCACGACTGGACAGGGTGAAATATTCATTTGTCAATAGAACAATACAGGACTGGATCAGAGTATGTTTGACGGAGTTGATAGGATTGGTCAATTTAAAATGAAGCTGGCTAGATAAATTCAGTAATTTTAGATTTTGCAAGTGATTTAAGTTAAGAATTAATTTTAAGATGTTACCACCTGTTCATAACTATTTGTAACAGTGAAATAAACAAACAAACAAAACAAAGGGTGAATGACTATCGTCACAATCAACTGACAGAAGGAAGGAGACACGGTTTCGTCCCCATCCCACTTTTGGCATCAAAGAAGAAGGTGAAAAGCTAAATGATTCCGTAAGTAATTAATACTCTTTGCATTCTTCAATTCACGCACAATTCAAAATCATTCACCAAGCTGTAAAATGTTCGCGTTATTTAATATCAATTGATAATATTTTCGAATTATTAGGTGAACGCCATTTTATGCAGTCTTTGAAACTCAACGATTGGGTCTTGTAGATCTTTAAGGACATCTCAATCAACGATCACCCTTAAGACCGTCTTCTTTAAAAGTGGAAAGGGAATCACACTCTAGATATGACCAATCTTTAGTGTCGTACAGATCTTTAAATCAGTGGTACCAGATTGTCAAGTTGAGGATTGGAGAACGGGAATCGCACTGCTGATCTTGCCTATACGCGACGGCAATATGTTGATGGGTGCCGTCTCGTACGGGCAAGATCAGAAATACGGGTAATCTGCTAGCTGTCAACATGTTGACCGTGTGTGGCGTGTTTGAGGGGACGTGTTTACACTGTTAGTGACGTCATGCACTGCCACCTTCATGTACGATTCACAGTTCATTTTCACGTTGCATTTATAGATTGACAGATTTTCTGTCGATATCTCGCCTTGTTTCTGAACAAGACCTAATTAATTCACAAGGTGTGAATGATCCAGGTGGCCTTGCTTTGAACCAACAATGTGGCAATGCAGAAATGTTGTTTTTCAAGAAAGCAGTGGTTTTTGAGCCCTGTTGATAAGCTAACTGCGTTCACAGAAGCTATGACTATCAATAACGTAACGGGATAAGCAACATGGCGCTTTCCTTTCACACTATGTGTATATCAAAGGGATGCCGCCTCACAAATGTTATGATGATTTGCTGGTATTATGTTATTTGGTTAGTGGTTTGACAGCAGTTAGTGGCTTGACAGCAGTTAGTGGCTTGACAGCAGTTAGTCGCTTGACAGCAGTTAGTGGCTTGACAGCAGTTAGTGGCTTGAAAGCAGCTCTCTCTCTCTCTCTCGTATCGAACACGAGAAATGTTTGTCCTCATCACTATCCTATCAACTTTTACATATCTATTGATTCTCAGTTTGAAAAAGACGCGAAATTATCAGTTCGTCCACAACTCATACAGAGAACTTCTCTCAGAATGTGCCGGATGATATTATACGAGATCAAATATCGAACGATTTGAAATGTGTGAACGCTTGGAATGCATTGAGACTCTCTCAACGTTTCAACACACAGCTAGGCCGTGTTTGAGTTGAATGCAGACTGAAAGTTTGTTAGCAGTGTTTGCTGGAACCATTGGGACATGTATCAGCGGTTCGTTCAAAGTTTCCCGAAATATCGCCAGGCATTGTAATCAAATGAATGAAATTCGATCTAATAGAGAATAGAGATTGGCCGTGACTGTAGACGAAGGCCTAGAGCGAAGTTCTCGAGAAAAGCGATAAGTTCGCATTTCGTCCGCGAGGCGTGTGGGTTTGAAAATGGAACGAGTTGGTTTGTTCAAGTAACTTAGCAACAGGAGAATGGAGAAAGTGGAAACCGGCAAACGACAATTTCTCCAGCATTGAAGCGTGACTATTCAACTGCGAGGCGAGATAAACGCGTTATCATTGGTTAGCAGAATAACGGGAGAAGCAATTCATTGGTGGACTTTATTGTCAAACAAATGTACTTTGGAAGAATATATTATTGATTTACTGGTTCGATGATTTCTGACTCCTGGGAATGAAAAGTGGAACTATACCTATGCATCAAAGTGCCATTCTTGTTTTATAAGTATAATCAGAATGATTTTAATTACGTTAATTCATCTCAATTCCGTATAGATTGATCTGAGTTCCTTGGATATATCATCATTTGTTGCCCCACTTGTCTGATATACTATAATTGATTGGATGAGCGAAGCGAAGACTCAATTTCACCATACCCGAAAAAAAAAACTTTTTTTTTTGTTTGCGCTCCACAGGTCACGCAAAAATTCAAAATCAGTTGAAACGTGGCACACACAAGTATCATTATCTAATTCGATACTGTTCAGTTTTGAGGCGCGATCGGTTCAACAACCACTGAGAAAACTTATTTTAAAGTTTTCCAAAATCCCATAAGAATAGCCCAGAGAAAACAATTCATGAAAAATATTTCATCTGAGAGGATTCAAATTCTCAGGAAATTTCAATCTGATGATGATACACATTGTGCCGGACTTTCACCCAAATTGGATCAGCTGTTTTGATGTAAAAAAATATACAATGTAATTTTTATAATCATTCAAAGCTATCAAGATACCTATTAAATCCAAGCTACAGGTGACAGCACTTAATTGTAATCGATTAAAACAATGCCTTCTTTGATATCATAGAAATTAATAACGGATAATAAGATGGCAGTGATGTAATGGTTTGGATCTCAAGGTGTATATATATATATATATATATATAATAACCAATCCAAAGATAAGTTGATATGTTCCAGCTCATCCATCAACGCGGAAACACATACCGCGTTTGCCTAGTATATATTAATTATATAATTTCAAGAATAATGGCTCACTGCCATACTCAATCCTCCAATGTTATTCATAAGTTATAATGGTGAAATATGTGATGATAATTGTGTGCTGATTTCCTTGAAAGAGTGTTAAAAGATTAAACACTTCATCAATACTGAAATGAAATGTAAAGTATAAATGTTGGATATAAAAAAAGAAAAACGTGATAGATTTGCTGGAAATATTTTGTTATACTCATAATTGACGACCAGTGATTGACCCGCCCACAAACGTCACAAAACAGAACATCCAATCAAACATTTATCTATAAATGTGGGAAATTTGACATTTACCTATCAGAGTATCTCTATGCCCACATGAAGTATGAGAAAGATCAGAAACAATGAAAGTATACAACTATGTATCATACATTGGAATACGAGCCTAATACGTACGATTTGCTTTGAAATTGCGAATCTCAGAAATGTACACGAAAGCGCTGATTCCATCATGGTGAAAACGGCCTAATGTTAAAAAGATAGGACTTACGCCATGTTGCTTATCCCGTTACGTAATTGATAGTCATAGGTCTTGTTCAGAAACAATGCAAGTATACAACTATGTACTATACATTGAAATACGAGCCTAATACTTACGATTTGATTTGAAATTGTGAATCTCAGAAATGTACACGAAAGCGCTGATTCCATCATGGTGAAAACAGTCTAATGTTAAAAGGATGGGACTTACGCCATGTTGCTTATCCCGTTACGTTATTGATAGTCATTAGGTATAACAAATACTCCAGTATATAATCTTCGGCATAACCGAGGATTAAATACTGGAGTATTTGGCTATAATCAAGTCTTAGTAAAAATGTAGCCATGGTAACGCCAACATCCCGGAAACGTTTTCAAGCATCAGCCTCTATTTATCCCATTGCAGCCTGATATTCAACCACATATATATTCGGAGAATATTATCACTAGGCAAACGCGTTATGTGTTTCCGCGTTGATGGATGAGCTACTTATATCAATCAACTTGAATCTTTGGATTGGTTATTCTTATATATATATATATATATATATATATATATATATATATATATATATATATATATATATATATATATATATATATATATATATATATGTGTGTGTGCATATAAATATAAAACATATATATATATATATATATATATATATATATATAAATATATTCATATATATATATATATATATATATATATATATATATATATATATATATATATATATATATATATGAATATATATATATATATATATATATATATATATATATATATATATATATATATATATATGTTTGACTTTAAGCTTTCACAACTCATTATGTGCAATAAATTGAATATTTTTGGATGTAGTTGTGTAATGATGATAAAATAAAACAAACTCTTCTAATTTTATATTTAAAATAATTAGTTTTATTCTCGAAAGCTCAACGTTTCATGACCTTTATCGGTCACCTCTTCAGGAGCAATGACAAAAATTAAAAATATTAGAAAAACAACAATTACAAAACAATCAAGAAAAACATTCATATAAACACAAGTGGCTGTAGTTTACTGAACACGGCTTCTCAGATTGTATATTTTATTAAAACCAGAGTTCATGGATTGACCTTTCTTCTGATTCTCGGGTCCAGCTACCGGTTCATTTTGTTTCATTTCTTTCTTCTTAATCAATGCAATAGCTGTTGCCCAAGATTCAGAAAAGCTGTATCCGCAATCGAGACCGTTAATATTTAAAGGATGTTTGATAATTTCGAGACCCTCGCTGATTGCTCTCTTCCAACGATGGCTTTCGTGATTGATTATTTTGGCCTTGTCATATAAGATGTTATGGATTCTTCCACCTTCATCTACCAATGTTGCATGTGTGGCAACAGCTGATAGATTAGATGAACTCCTTCTATGTTCTTTAAGGCGCTGTATCAGTGGTTTCTTGGTTTGACCTATATAACACAAACCGCAGTCACAAGGTATCCTGTATACACCACAATTCTCCTGCGGAATAACGTCTTTAACGGGTGTAAAAAAGGAATTTAGTTTTCTTGTTGTTGTGAAGATAGTTTTTATATTATGCTTCTTTAGCATTCTTCCAATCTTATCCGTTGTTCCATTGATGTAAGGAAGAAGTATAGTTGTGGGACTTTGCTCTTCTGTCTCTTTTGGTCTCTTTGCGTTGATCTTAAACGCTTCATCAACTTCTTTTTTCGAGTAACCATTCTGAGAAAAAATTCTCCTCAGATAGTTCAATTCAGAAATTAAATGATCGTCATCAGAAAGAGCAGTAGAACGTTGAACTAGATTAGTCAACACGGATTTCTTCTGAGATGGATGGTGATATGAACTGCCTTGTAGGTACCGGTTTGTATGCGTCTTCTTTCTGTATACTGAATGACCCCATGAACCATCGTCGTTTCGCTCGATCAACAAATCTAAGAATGGCAGTTTGTTGTTCTCTTCCATTTCCATTGTGAACTGTATCTTAGGGTGTATCGAATTCAGATGTGCGAGAAAATTGTGAATTTCACCTTCACCATCTCCGAAGAGAATGAAACAATCATCTACGTAACGGAACCAACATTTTGGCTTATATATTGATGTCTCTAGGGCCTTCTTTTCGACAATTTCCATGAACAGGTTCGCTATTAAGGGCGATAATGGGCTACCCATAGCTAGACCATCTCTCTGTTTATACAGTTGCCCTTCATACGAAAAATAGCTAGCGTCTAGGCATCCTATAATCAAGTTGCAGTACGTTGGTGTAAACGTATGATTGTCTTCCAGTGTAGTTATAATAACGTGCCCATTGACGAAGCGATAACTACACTGGAAGACAATCATACGTTTACACCAACGTACTGCAACTTGATTAGAGGATGCCTAGACGCTAGCTATTTTTCGTATGAAGGGCAACTGTATAAACAGAGAGATGGTCTAGCTATGGGTAGCCCATTATCGCCCTTAATAGCGAACCTGTTCATGGAAATTGTCGAAAAGAAGGCCCTAGAGACATCAATATATAAGCCAAAATGTTGGTTCCGTTACGTAGATGATTGTTTCATTCTCTTCGGAGATGGTGAAGGTGAAATTCACAATTTTCTCGCACATCTGAATTCGATACACCCTAAGATACAGTTCACAATGGAAATGGAAGAGAACAACAAACTGCCATTCTTAGATTTGTTGATCGAGCGAAACGACGATGGTTCATGGGGTCATTCAGTATACAGAAAGAAGACGCATACAAACCGGTACCTACAAGGCAGTTCATATCACCATCCATCTCAGAAGAAATCCGTGTTGACTAATCTAGTTCAACGTTCTACTGCTCTTTCTGATGACGATCATTTAATTTCTGAATTGAACTATCTGAGGAGAATTTTTTCTCAGAATGGTTACTCGAAAAAAGAAGTTGATGAAGCGTTTAAGATCAACGCAAAGAGACCAAAAGAGACAGAAGAGCAAAGTCCCACAACTATACTTCTTCCTTACATCAATGGAACAACGGATAAGATTGGAAGAATGCTAAAGAAGCATAATATAAAAACTATCTTCACAACAACAAGAAAACTAAATTCCTTTTTTACACCCGTTAAAGACGTTATTCCGCAGGAGAATTGTGGTGTATACAGGATACCTTGTGACTGCGGTTTGTGTTATATAGGTCAAACCAAGAAACCACTGATACAGCGCCTTAAAGAACATAGAAGGAGTTCATCTAATCTATCAGCTGTTGCCACACATGCAACATTGGTAGATGAAGGTGGAAGAATCCATAACATCTTATATGACAAGGCCAAAATAATCAATCACGAAAGCCATCGTTGGAAGAGAGCAATCAGCGAGGGTCTCGAAATTATCAAACATCCTTTAAATATTAACGGTCTCGATTGCGGATACAGCTTTTCTGAATCTTGGGCAACAGCTATTGCATTGATTAAGAAGAAAGAAATGAAACAAAATGAACCGGTAGCTGGACCCGAGAATCAGAAGAAAGGTCAATCCATGAACTCTGGTTTTAATAAAATATACAATCTGAGAAGCCGTGTTCAGTAAACTACAGCCACTTGTGTTTATATGAATGTTTTTCTTGATTGTTTTGTAATTGTTGTTTTTCTAATATTTTTAATTTTTGTCATTGCTCCTGAAGAGGTGACCGATAAAGGTCATGAAACGTTGAGCTTTCGAGAATAAAACTAATTATTTTAAATATAAAATTAAAAGAGTTTGTTTTATTTTATCATCATTACACAACTACATCCAAAAATATTCAATTTATTGCATATATATATATATATATATATATATATATATATATATACATATATATATATATATATATATATATATATATATATATATATATATATATATATATATATATATACATATATATATATATACACATATATATACACCTTGAGATTCAAACAAGTATGTCACTGCCATCATATTTCCTAATCAATTTCTATTATGATGAAGAGGGCTTTCTTTTAATCGTTTCCGTTTAAATGGTGACACCTGTTGCTTGAATTCAATTGGTATCTCAATAGCTTTGAGTGATTTGAAAAATTGGAATATATATTTTTTTACACCAAAACGGCTGATCCGATTCGACTGGGAGTTTGGATCAATGTTTATAATTATAATATTACTAGTCAAACGCGAAATATGCGTTGTAAGATGAGCGAGATATCTGAATAAGGTATAAAAGTCCTTGAAGTAGTTCTACCCTTGCTACTTTATCGACTCTGGTATTCTACACACCTTGATATCTGAATAAGCTATTAAAGTCGTTAAAGTAGTTCTACTCTTGCCACTTCATTGACTCTGGTATTCTACACACCTTGACGCATATAAAAAATACTTCATTGTTGGTCAACTCTTGAATCTAGAAAGCAGTGAATCTTGACAACTTAATTCTGTCACAATTTTTATGATATATTTTATGAATATTATCAGTCATTTTATTTTTTTTCTTCAAAACGACTGATCAGAATTGCTTAAAGAATCGTAATAATGTGTAAAATCCATGTATACACATTTAGAGAAAATTTCATCCCATTTGGAGAGATTTTATTTTTCAACATTTTCCGCTCAGCCAAATCTTATGGGGTTTTTAGAAACTTTGAGATGATGATTCTCAAAATCGGTCCGACCGATTCATCCCAAAAACTATACAGTTCTAAGTTGGATGAGTTTGCGTGTACAAAAAAAGTTTCATGTTGATCAGCCAACCCTTGCGACCTGTGGAGTGCTTACAAAAAAAAAAAAAAAAAAAAAAAACACACAGACAAAGCCCTATAAGAGTGGGATGGAGACTTCGCTACGCTCATCAAAAATTCCCTGACAATTTGAATCTCCCCGGAGGAAATATTTTTCACGAATTTTTTCATCGGGATACTCTTATGGAATTTTTTGAAACTTTGAAATAAGTTTTCTCAGAAGTGATTAAAGCAATTGTGCCTAAAACTATACAGTATCGAATTAGATAGGGACACTTATGTGCGCCAAGTTTCAACTAATTTTGAATTTTCGTTCGACCTGTGGAGCGCGAAAAAAAAAACAGGCACTTTTTGTTCGGGTATGGTGAAATTGAGTCTTCGCTTCGCTCATCCAATGAATAAAAAAATGTATACAATTTCCTCTTGAAAGTTTCCTTCCACCACTCATCGTCTCATCATCACCCACTTCTCCGTACCCCCATCTAATCCAGCTGCAGTTGGGGTATTCGAACACTATTGAAACAAAAATTTGATTGGAAAAATCTCCCCCACGATTTCACTGCTATACGAATACATTCATCGCATCTTGTTAAATATTCAAAAATATATGTTTAATATATATATATATATAATATATATATATATATATATATATATATATATATATATATATATATATATATATATATATATATATTTAATATATATATATATATATATATATATATATATATATATATATATATATTTAATATATAATATATATATATATATATATATATATATATATATATATATATATAATATAATATATAATGAATATGTTAATTAATCACGTATTCGTTTGTTTCATCCGTTTCTACGACAAACTCTCTTGTTTGGTTAGTTTTTGTTTGTAATAAGAAATCGTGATGAAAGTGGATGGTGTGAGACTGAAGAATCTTCCAGGCAGAAAGTTCCGATATTAAAGTCGTTTTTCTCCCGCATTCCACGGCGCTTCCCTCCCGTCTCCTCCAGGATCGGGATAACGATATGATCCGCCCGCTCCTCTCTTCCCGACGTTACGCACAGGCTCGAGATCCAAGCCGGGAAGAAACATAGTTCCTTTGTTGAAGTCAATGTTATGACATACTAGGTAAACGCGAAATATGCGTTGTTAGATGAGCGAGATATCTGAATAAGGTTTAATAACAGTTCTACATTTGCTACTTTATTGACTCTGATATTCTACACACTTTGTACTTCATTTAATTGCTACTTTATCGACTCTGGCATTCTACACACTTTGTCCCTCATTCAATTGCTACTTCATCGACTCTGGTATTCTACACACCTTGACGAATATAAGGAATAGGTAATTCTTGAGCACATATCGAATTTAGGAAGCAGTGAATCTTGGCTCATTTCCTTATATTTGATGTATAAAAACAGTCATTTGAATTTTTTTCTTCAAAACGGCCAGTTCGAATTTCTTACAAAATGGTGGTTATGTGTATCATTTATGTTTGAACACTCGGATAAAATTTTATTTTTTTCAGAGAGGTTTCATTTGTTCAAATTTTCTCACCCAGCCTAATCTTATGGGGTTTTTAAAAACTTTGACATATTTCTCAAAATGTAACCGACCGATTGATTCCAAAAACTATACAGTTCTAAATTGTAAAAGTTGGCCCGTACTAAAAAGTTTCATGCTGATCAGTCAAACCCTGCGACCTGTGCAGTGCTTACAAAAAAAAAGAAAAAAACACAGACCCTATAAGAGTGGGATGGAGACTTCGCTACGCTCATCTTACAATGTGCAGCACAAACGGTAGGGAAATTCCCTGTCAGAATACATCCACTTGTGAACTGTTGATGAGACGGAGAACAGACATCTCTCCTTGTCAGGCGCGACAAGGATCCAGATCAGGCGCGACAAGGAGACAGGTCAGGCGCGACAAGGATCCAGGTCAGGCGTGACAAGGATCCAGGTCAGGCGCGACAAGGATCCAGGTCAGGCGCGACAAGGATCCAGATCAGGCGCGACAAGGAGACAGGTCAGGCGCGACAAGGAGACAGGTCAGGCGCGACAAGGAGACAGGTCAGGCGCGACAAGGAGACAGGTCAGGCGCGACAAGGATCCAGGTCAGGCGCGACAAGGATCCAGGTCAGGCGCGACAAGGATCCAGGTCAGGCGCAACAAGGATCCAGGTCAGGCGTGACAAGGATCCAGGTCAGGCGCGACAAGAATCCAGGTCAGGCGCAACAAGGATCCAGGTCAGGCGTGACAAGGATCCAGGTCAGGCGCGACAAGGATCCAGGTCAGGCGCGACAAGGATCCAGGTCAGGCGCGACAAGGATCCAGGTCAGGCGCAACAAGGATCCAGGTCAGGCGTGACAAGGATCCAGGTCAGGCGCGACAAGGATCCAGGTCAGGCGCGACAAGGATTCAGGTCAGGCGCGACAAGGATCCAGGTCAGGCGCGACAAGGATCCAGGTCAGGCGCGACAAGGATCCAGATCAGGCGCGACAAGGAGACAGGTCAGGCGCGACAAGGATCCAGATCAGGCGCGACAAGGAGACAGGTCAGGCGCGACAAGGATCCAGGTCAGGCGCAACAAGGATCCAGGTCAGGCGCGACAAGGATCCAGATCAGGCGCGACAAGGAGACAGGTCAGGCGCGACAAGGATCCAGATCAGGCGCGACAAGGAGACAGGTCAGGCGCGACAAGGATCCAGGTCAGGCGCGACAAGGATCCAGGTCAGGCGCGACAAGGATCCAGGTCAGGCGCGACAAGGATCCAGGTCAGGCGCGACAAGGATCCAGGTCAGGCGCAACAAGGATCCAGATCAGGCGCGACAAGGAGACAGGTCAGGTGCGACAAGGATCCAGGTCAGGCGCGACAAGGATCCAGATCAGGCGCGACAAGGATCCAGGTCAGGCGCGACAAGGATCCAGGTCAGGCGCGACAAGGATCCAGATCAGGCGCGACAAGGATCCAGGTCAGGCGCGACAAGGATCCAGGTCAGGCGCGACAAGGATCCAGGTCAGGCGCAACAAGGATCCAGGTCAGGCGTGACAAGGATCCAGGTCAGGCGCGACAAGGATCCAGGTCAGGCGCGACAAGGAGACAGGTCAGGCGCGACAAGGATCCAGGTCAGGCGCGACAAGGATCCAGATCAGGCGCGACAAGGATCCAGGTCAGGCGTGACAAGGATCCAGGTCAGGCGCGACAAGGATCCAGGTCAGGCGCGACAAGGATTCAGGTCAGGTGCGACAAGGATCCAGGTCAGGCGCGACAAGGATCCAGATCAGGCGCGACAAGGAGACAGGTCAGGCGCGACAAGGAGACAGGTCAGGCGCGACAAGGATCCAGATCAGGCGCGACAAGGAGACAGGTCAGGCGCGACAAGGATCCAGGTCAGGCGCGACAAGGAGACAGGTCAGGCGCGACAAGGATCCAGGTCAGGCGTGACAAGGATCCAGGTCAGGCGCGACAAGGATCCAGGTCAGGCGCGACAAGGATCCAGGTCAGGCGCGACAAGGATCCAGGTCAGGCGCGACAAGGATCCAGGTCAGGCGCGACAAGGATCCAGGTCAGGCGCGACAAGGATCCAGGTCAGGCGCGACAAGGATCCAGGTCAGGCGCAACAAGGATCCAGGTCAGGCGCGACAAGGATCCAGGTCAGGCGCAACAAGGATCCAGGTCAGGCGCAACAAGGATCCAGGTCAGGCGTGACAAGGATCCAGGTCAGGCGCGACAAGGATCCAGGTCAGGCGCGACAAGGATCCAGGTCAGGCGCGACAAGGATCCAGGTCAGGCGCAACAAGGATCCAGGTCAGGCGCGACAAGGATCCAGGTCAGGTGCGACAAGGATCCAGGTCAGGCGCGACAAGGATCCAGGTCAGGCGCGACAAGGATTCAGGTCAGGTGCGACAAGGATCCAGGTCAGGTGCGACAAGGATCCAGGTCAGGCGCGACAAGGATCCAGGTCAGGCGCGACAAGGATTCAGGTCAGGCGCGACAAGGATCCAGGTCAGGCGCAACAAGGATCCAGGTCAGGCGCGACAAGGATCCAGGTCAGGCGCAACAAGGATCCAGGTCAGGCGCGACAAGGATCCAGGTCAGGTGCGACAAGGATCCAGGTCAGGCGCGACAAGGATCCAGGTCAGGCGCGACAAGGATTCAGGTCAGGCGCGACAAGGATCCAGGTCAGGCGCAACAAGGATCCAGGTCAGGCGCAACAAGGATCCAGGTCAGGCGTGACAAGGATTCAGGTCAGGCGCGACAAGGATCCAGGTCAGGCGCAACAAGGATCCAGGTCGGGCGCGACAAGGATCCAGGTCAGGCGCGACAAGGATCCAGGTCAGGCGCGACAAGGATCCAGGTCAGGCGCAACAAGGATCCAGGTCAGGCGCAACAAGGATCCAGGTCAGGCGCGACAAGTCAGGCGCGACAAGGATCCAGGTCAGGCGCGACAAGGATCCAGGTCAGGCGCAACAAGGATCCAGGTCAGGCGCAACAAGGATCCAGGTCAGGCGCGACAAGGATCCAGGTCAGGCGCGACAAGGATCCAGGTCAGGCGCAACAAGGATCCAGGTCAGGCGCAACAAGGATCCAGGTCAGGCGCGACAAGGATCCAGGTCAGGCGCGACAAGGATCCAGGTCAGGCGCGACAAGGATCCAGGTCAGGCGCGACAAGGATCCAGGTCAGGCGCAACAAGGATCCAGCTCAGGAAGAATATGATACACTGCCCTTTAAACATGTCTTGATGCGTCACATTACTCAATCAGAGATCGATGGCTTGAAGTAATGATTATATTCACTAGGAAAACGCTATATACGCCTTGTTAGACGAGCGGATAGTAATAGTATATCGACTTATATGACCAAACTTTCGCCTATATTCGCCAATTGGGTGACATTCAATTCAGAAATGGGTGAAAACTGCTTCGAGTGGTACCAATTTAGCACTTTTTATGGTTTTTCCTCGAAAGACTAACCCGATCAAGCTAAAAGTTCTCAGAAATGTGTATCATAATGTAACTCAAGTTCACGCAAAATTTCATTTCTTTTGAAAATACTTTTTTTTCCGACGTGTTATTCTAATGGGTGTTATGGAAATTTCTAAAATTCATAAAAAAAAAGTTATCGTACGATAATGCCACAAAACTATACAGATCTAAGTTTGATGAGGAACCATAACGAAAAAAAGTTTGAGATTGATAGCTTCAGCCGTTTGACCTGTGGAGAACCGACAAAAAACATGAAGAAAAAAAACATAGAAACGAACACCAATTTTTTTCAGTATGTCAAATTGAATCCTCGCTTCGCTCATCCAATAACAGAAACAGTGAACACAAATAATACGTCATTGAGGTGACTTGTATGGGAGATGTTATGAGCCATGCTTCACGCGGTCATGTGTGGTCGATGGCAGAAGAGAGTAGAGGTTGAACTCTTATTTGAAACATAAATTTGAAATATCCCCAAACATAAATTTAAAATATCCCATGAACATTTTTTATTCGAACAATCATTCTTATCAATTGAAGATTATTTTGAAGGGTGTGAATTTTATCAGTAAGAGCTAGACCGATATTTATTGATCTTCATGTGTATACTAGGCAAACGCGAAATATGCGTTGTAAGATGAGCGAGATATCTGAATAAGGTATAAAAGTCCTTGAAGTAGTTCTACCCTTGCTACTTTATCGACTCTGGTATTCTACACACCTTGATATCTGAATAAGCTATAAAAGTCGTTAAAGTAGTTCTACTCTTGCCATCACTTCATTGACTATGGTATTCTACACACCTTGACGCAAATAAAAAATACTTCATTGTTGGTCAACTCTTGAATCTAGAAAGCAGTGAATCTTGACAACTTAATTCTGTCACTATTTTTTAGATGAGCATAGCGAAGTATCCATCCCACATCTGTGTTTTTTGTTTGTTTGTTTGTTTGTAAGCCTCAGCTAGAAGGCAGTACAAGACGAGAATGATCTGAATGAGACAGGCTGTGGCTGTGGTGTGTGCTGAATGAGGAGAGTATTCAGGAACCGGAAGGTGTTGAGTGATCAGCAGATAGCTGTGAGCGAGCCGAGGCCTGATCTGCCCTCACACGTACCTGCAGGTCGACCCTGGTCTCGCAGAGGTCGCCCGTGAATCCCAGGGGGCACAGACAGACGGCCGCCTCCTCCGTGGTAAGGCACTTGCCCCCGTGCTGGCAGGGCTCCTTGCTGCAGCGGTCCGCACTGCACTCCTCTGCAACACACACGCACCAATACTAGAGTTGCTTCCTTCAACTCTTCTCCGCGGGAATCATGCGTCAGAGAGATTAGGATGGCTGAATCCCTACCCCTTGGAGAGTCGTCACTCGGAAAGTCTGTTCTTATATGTAATTGAATCTAACTAGGAAAACGCCATATATGCGTTGATAGACGAGCGGATAGTAATTATAGTATGTTGATTTTTTTGCGAAACTTTTGCCTACATTCGCCAATTGGGTGACATTTAAGTTATAAATGGGTAA
>OZ023326.1:88935819-88938319 GCA_964007535.1 Brachyptera risi | reverse complement strand
ACACAATTTACATATTTTACCAGTATTTAACCAGTAAAAAAGAGCGAAACATTCACAGAATCGATACACGGAACATGTCATATCGATGGAGACGAGTTGGAACAGATATCGGTCGAGCAAATAGGGCAGCAAAGTAGGCTGTGGCGCAGAAGGATGGGGTTCTAATGTAGGTTCATTCTTATGGGTAATAGCACGTACATGATTTTAAAACTGTCATAACTTCTAAACTAGTAATACTACGGCTAAACCAGTTAGCCTACAATGTTCAGTAAACTGTTGTCTTTACGATGAGACACATCCATTGTATCAAACGCCTGGTTAATTTAAACAATTGGATGATAAAAAACATGTTGTAATTGCAACGTAGAAAACTAACGATAGCCGTGCGCGTAGGAGTGCACCCGCATGACGGTCAAAGCTTAATGTTGCAACATCTGTTTTGCGATGATGCCAAGCGATACCTAGCGAGCAGCTAGCAAGTTTCTTGAGAACACGGCCACTGTGAGAATTCCGATGCAACTATCTCTCTTTTTCATTCGCTTGGCGACATCGCAATTACAGCATGTTTTTTATCATCCAATTGTTTAAATTCACCAGGCCTTTGATACAATGTATGTATATCATCGTAAAGATAACAGTTTACTGAACATTGTAGGCTAACTGGTTTAGCCGTAGTGTTAATAGTTTAGAAGTTATGACAGTTTTAAAATCATGTGCGTGCTATTACCCATAAGAATGAACCTACATTAGAACCCTATCCTTCCGCGCCACAGCCTACTTTACTGCCCTATTGGGTAGCGGTAGGGCTTACTAACTTGTGATTACAAAGATTCTACACAAGATTGCAACTTGTGTGACTGTGTATATTTCTCTTATTCCTCTCAGACTCATGTTTCATTCACTTTCAGTTTTAGTTGACGCATTGGAAGACTTTGTACGAACTTATAACCAAGAAAACTAATTAAAATATCGTGTTTCTTAGAAGAAATAACCTTTATTGGTCCCTGACTATATTATAAAACAGGATAGCAATCAGTATGAAAAATACATAGAATAATATAGAGAAATAGATTGAAAATATGACATATTGGTACATGAAAAGGGAACTGATCGAATAGAAAAAATGTGAAAACAAAATGGGATTAAATAAAATAATAAGGAGATTTAGTGATTACAAAATTAAAAAGTGATATGGTGAAACGTTAATTATACAAATGATTTCTTAAAATTCTTACGGAGTATGTAAGTGCTGACACTCCGATTCGATATTTGAATAATTACTTTCAAAAAAACGTTTACAAAAGTCATTGAAAAAATTACAAATTATTCCCCTGGCTCCCACAAAAAGTCCGATAACTTCTATTTCCTTTGAATTATACTTCTTGAGGAAGTAAAGAATAGTTGGCTCATAAAAAAGATTGTTCTTTGAATAGAATTTAATTATATTTTCAGCGTCGTCATTGGGCGAGCGTAGCAAAGATTCTATTCCACATATCGAAAAAAAATGGGCTTGGTTTTTTTTTTTTTTTTTTTTTGTAATTTCGTACGCGGCATACAGATCAGGAAAAAATACCTGGAAACTTGAAACATTCTCTACACATTTCTGTCATGGGCTGGGATTGTTTTTCAGAAAAATCGTTCGGTTGGTATTTCCGGAAAAAACTCCTGAATATTTGATAAATCCTCATAAGAATAACACGGATGGAAAATACTTGAAGTGTGGAAAATTTTCAAAAACTTGAAAATTCTTATTGGATATGAAAAATATAATTATGGATATTTTCAGATACTTTCACAACATTTGGATGACAAATAACAAAGGAAACGCAATAAAAGTGTACATTTTATTGAATATTTGGATCAATTGGTTTTGCAAAGTGTATATGCAACAAGTTGCAGGACTATAAATATCAACACGTTGCAGGTAAGGTTTCTGAAGGTTTGAAGTAATCCAAGGTCCGTAGATGTGGATTGATCTGACAAAATATTATTCATTCTAGATTTCCATACTTCTAAGCTCATCTCACAACGCGCATCCCGCGTATTCCTAGTCGTAACAAACTAGATAATGATTGATTATGATTGATGATTGTTTGCTTGACGACCCCACCAACATCTGGGTCACACGGGGGTACGAATAATCAGGTGATTATGAAACTATGAAGTGATGATTAGTGAAAGAACGATCATAAAACCCATGCCTTATGCGGGACTCGAACCCACGCTCTACGGTGACTTTAGTTTCCGAAGCGGTGCCTCAGCTGATCGAGCTACCGAGGGCGGCTGAACTGAATGATATGGTTATACCACTTTCTGTTCGGGTACGATTTGGTTCAAAGCTAGGCCACGTGGCAATTGCTACTCTCCTGCAATGGGCCCATTGCTGAGTCGAGGATAGCTTGCCAGAGAACTTGTTGCATGAGCGAAGCGAATACTCAATTTCGCCATACCCGAAAAAAAGTGAGTGTTTTTTTTTGCGCTCCACAGGTCAAACAAAACT